>JAVJIF010016571.1:0-108441 GCA_038442645.1 Agave tequilana
ATAAACATGTACTATTCACATTATGATATTGAGTCCATTGAAATTGATCGTCCTCCCTTTTAGAATCCATCTCTTGATTCTTTTATATCCCCGATTTCATCTCTTCTTCTAGAATGATCTGGATTTCCATCTTGATTCTCATTTTCCTTTTTGATTCTATTCCCTGATTTTGTCTCTTGGAACTGGTTACTCTATGTTGAAGCTGGTGTGCAGAAGTCAGAGTAGCGCAGCGGAAGCGTAGTGGATCTATAATTGTGCAAAGAAGCGATGTGGAAAATTATTTGTCTTCTCCTTAACTTGATTTTTATCATTCCCTAGTTTATTGAAATTCGGGGACAAAATTTTTATAAGGTGGGTAGAATGTAATATCCTAGTTTAAAATACTATAATTTTATTTTCTTAAAATATTTATTTTGATTTACTAATTATTTTTATTAACTTAATTTATATTTATTATTATTATTATTAAATATACAAAATTATTTTGAGATAGTAAATGGTAATTTTGGCTTTATATTTACCATTATTTTTCATTAATATTCTTTTTCTATTTATTATTATTATTATTATTTCTATTAGTTGTTATTATTATAGTATTTATTTTCATTATTATTATTCCATTATGATTAATATTTATTTTTAATACTATTAGTGTTATTTTATTATTATTGTTATTATTATGGCTATTGTTAATTATTATTTTTAGTGTACTATTATTGTTAATTTCATTGTTGTTATTGTTAATTACTACTAGTAGAAGAAATTGTTCTAGGTTTTTTACTTCATGTTTTAATTGAGAGAAAACTCACTTTGACTTCCTTAGGGGGTCAGGGGCAGATAAAGTGGTCAAGGGCTTTTTAGGTTAGTTCCTCTCAAATCGTTAACAACGCCTTAAAAAATATTAAAAAATTGATTAAAAAAAAAGCAAATTATAAGAGAGAAAAGTTCAAAGTAGTAAGTTGAAACACCCCTGAAGTTAAGACTATATTAGTGCATTTCCTTATCCATATCTCAAGATTGAATCAAGAATGAAATGGCCATCAAAAACTCGACAACAAACACTAAATTTATGGCCATGAGGTGCGATGGCGTAGGCATATGAACGTTTGAAGTTGTAAGGTTGTTTACAAGATACTCAATCCAACTGGATCCCCCAGTGTTTGGTTGTTTACAAGATACCCAATCCAACTGGAACTCCCCAGTGTTTGTTCCTCCGGAGGCCTATAACTAATCCTTTCACTTGGAGTGCCCATGGTAGGGGTGTATTAAAGCTAACTACGATGGCTTTTTGGATATTGGTTAGTGCAACATCAAAAAGGGATATGCTTATAGCAAAGGCGAATCCGAAAATTGGGTTATCTATCAATATGGTAGAGTTCATTGCAGCCTACAAAGCTATCAAGCTGCAATCTTGAAGAGATGTTCAAAAGCTCTCTAGTGTTGTTTTTTTGGCTCATGTGGTGGATAAAAATCGGCTCCCATGGATCGACAAACCACAAGCGAAGTTTGAGGCACTTTCCGGGGATGTTATCTGTTAGAGCACACAGAAGAAGAGATAACATTTAGGATAGAAGCATTGATTGTGGGCCGGCGTAAAACCCTCAGGCGTGAGAATCAGTAGGAGGAATAGTAGGGAGGACCAACAGACAAAACTGCCGGAGTGGTGGAGAGAATTGACCGTGCAAAGAGAAATTGCATGTGTGTTGGTGGTGGAGGACGAGTAAGAGAAACTGCCTGTGTTTCTCTGTGATTATATGCATGTATCCTCTGAGAATTAGGGAAACGATCCCCTCTCCTTGGAGAAGAAGAATCATATATACCTGACAAGAATGCCGGCATGGAAGCGAAAGTGCATGGTTACGTAACTGTACGATCTTCACATGCTAGATTTGTTGTAACGGTTGTGATTGCTGGCACTAGCTGGTAAGATTGCATGCGGAAATCTGCCACTGTCTATAACTATCCGCGCTGAAAGTGATGTTACATGTTATAAATGTGGGGAGGCTGGAGCTGCGTAATGGTAGGTGGAGATCTCGTTGGACTGATATTTGGGGCTTCTGACTTGGGGTCAGAGACTTTCAGAACGGGAAAGACTCAGAATGGTAAAAACATTGAAGTAGTGGAAGATGGAAGGGTCTTCGGGGAGGAAGATGACCTCAGGAAGATCGGAGGTGGCAGAGACTGACTTCGGGAAAGCTGGATGGCGGAGATTCCGAGTTGAACTCTGAGAGTTGTACTGTAAGATTTCAGATTTAATTACACTAATCCACAAATCCTGAAAACAGTTGAATATTATTATTACCTATCACATGATCACTCGATTTCAGCAGCATCTTCCTTGTAAATTGTTACTTGCCTAAATACAAAATATATTTCTATAACCCACATGGCTTACATCAATCTTAATAATACTCATAAACTGAACAATCACTCATGCAATTATAATAATATTTTAGCTTGATATCAACTTCTTAATTTGAAAGAAAAACATATATCATACTTTCAAGTCGTCCAAAATCAACACTTCTCTTCGGAGGGTCACCAAATCTACCCTTCGATATATATAATGTATACAACTGATATACAGGGCATATAAGCCACTACACCAAGAATATATATAAATTTATACATGAGTCTTAACATCAAAGTTTTTAAACAACTACCACATATTAAAAGCATCCAAAAAGAATGATGATGTGCCTCGGTCTTTCAGTACTACAACCGATTAGCATTAGGTCAAGCCTTTTCTTTGTTCTGATCTGAAAACATTGTTATTTAATGGAGTGAGCTAAACAACTTAGTGAGTGAAGTACTATAAATTTCTATTTTAACTGAAAGAAGTGAGCATATAAAAGATGCAAAGTGTCATGTAAATTATGGATAAACATGAATTACATGCTGATACTAAACCATTTTTAATACTATTCTTATGTTATGGTGTGATCATAATATGGATACTAAGCATCAAACAATACACAAAAGATACATATTTTCAGTTTATTTTTATCATAGCATCATCTTCACACTCCATCGATTCTATATCTGGCTCCTTTCTCCAATAATGTAATATATAAATAATACCAAGTGTTCTCCCATCAGATCGTGCGATATGGGTCCTTCTTCCAATAGTGTAATATATAAATAATACCCCGTCTTCCCCCATCCGCCCATGCGATACTGGTTCCTTCCTCCAATAGTGTAATATATAAATAATACCCCTGTCTTCCCATATTCACCCGTGCAATAAAGTCCCACCCTCCAAGAGTGTAGTATATAAATATGCATACAATACTGACAAATCCAATTTCGTATGGAATCATATATCACACACGTTATTTCATATTAAAAATGACAAAACACCAATTAAGGTTTACTAGTTGGGTAGTGTTTTTGTAAGAATGTGATGTACACACAACTCATTTAATCAATACGTATCACACATGTGTAATATGAACATATGCAAGCTAATATACACCCCATCATATTTATCATGGCTATAGGGAATTCTGTTTAGTAATTTATATGTCAATGCCTTTGTATACCATTAACTTATCATGAGTTTCCTATTTAGTTCTTTACCATCGAGCTTATGTAATTAACATTCAAATACTATAATTCGGTATAGAACTCCACTCGCCTCTAAGTGAGGCTTCTACGCACGATTTGAAACAAGTACCGACATCATTCTCTCTTCCCCCAATTCCTAACATATACGATACATAAATATTTTTAGAATGGTTAATTTACTCATAATATGATTCATTTAAAAATGGGGTTTACCTTGATTTTTAGGGATTCTTTCCGAAAACACCGCAGCTATTCCAACTTGCTGATTTTCCTATAATTATACACATGCAACCTAATTAGCTTACATTTGAAATCTAACTTAATCAAGTAAAGTTTTAATTAAAATCTAATACCTTGAATTCAAGATCACCTTCTTAACATCACCCTAACCACTCACTGAATCCCTCACCGCTTGGCCAACGCTTGCGCCATGCCGCACCTGACCTGCCGCCTGCACCGACCTTTGTCACTGCAGCGCCGCCGTGCTGTGGCATGCGTCATGCCACCGCTGCTGACGACCCAAAGAAGAAGTGAATTAGAGAGAGGGAGAGATTGAGATGGAGAGGATTTGAGAGATTGAAAATGAGAATTGAGACTGATGGTTTGCTGCACTGAGTGAGAAATGTGAGAATGAGGGATTAAAGGGAGATGAGGGTTTTAATTCTCAAATTTTCTTAAAACAAAATTCCCCCAAATTCCCTATTCTTGCCACCTCACCCATTCTCAAAATCAAACCCATCTCCACCCTCCACCTCACTTTACCAATTCCAAGATCAAATCCTCACCCTCCACTAAAAAATGAAGTTATTTTCCACTCACTTCAATTTAACAATTATTTTATTTTTATTTTATTTTGATTTGAATCATGAATATTCTTATACTAGTATCTATGTGTGTGTGAACACCATAACTATTCCAACTTCCCGATTTTCCTATAGTTATACACATACGGCCTAATTAGCTCACATTCGAAATCTAATTTAATCAAGTAAAGTTTTAATTAAAATCTATTACCTTGAATTCAAGATCACCTTTTTAACAATCACCCAACCACTCACTGAATCCCCCCACCGCCTGGCCCACGCTACCGCGCCGCGCCGCACCTGGCCTGCTGCCTGCACTGACCTTGATCGCCACAACGCTGCCGTGCTCTGGCTGCGTCGCGTCGCGTCGCCGCTGCTGACAACCCAAAGGGGACGGGAAGTAGGTTAGAGATTAAGAGGGAGATTGAGAGGGAGATGGAGGATTTGAGAGACTTGGGAGTGATGGTCTGCTGCACTGAGTGAGAACGAGGGATTAAGGAGAGATGTGGGTTTTATATTATCAAATTTTCTTAAAAACAAAATTTTCCAAAATTTCCTATCCTTACCATCTCAGCCATTCTCAAAATCAACCCCATTCACACCCTCCACCTCACTCTCCGATTTCCAAGATCAAATTCTCACCCTCCACTAAAAAAATGAAGTCATTCTCCACTCACTTCAATTTAACAATTATTTTTATTTTTATTGTGTTTTGATTTATATCATGAATACTCTTAAATCAGAGTGTGTGTCTGACTCCCATGTATTCATACTAGTATATCTAAATCTTTAATTAATTAGACAAATTCTTATATAGCATTTATATTTCACATTCATCAAACAACATCAGTGTGTGTATTTGGGTGCATGTATATTATATACACGTATATACTCCTCTTTGTATTTGTGTACCAAACCATTATTTTTAACAAACCATCACCCTAATCATTCTATGAGAAACAAGCAAGATTAAAAAAATATGAGTGTTCCATGTTGACTTCTTGGGAAAGTTCTCGGTAGTAGGAACACGTGTCATCATGAAACCATCTCCAAGGGGCCAGAAAATCCGGCTCCTTTCACAAATTAAAGGACATTGGAGGTTTTTGTGCTCCAAGGGGCCGGAGTTCTCCCTCCTCCCAACTCAAGTCCTTATAAATGTCCCTTAATTTGAGGAGGCCAAAATGTCCCTTGGCAGCCTCTTTAACATGTGGACCCCACCATTTTAACCTTTTATTTTTTCTTAATAGGTCTTAGTAAATTTAATTAACGTATAAAGTAATATATAAATTAATTTAATTAATATTTAATATATTATTAAATACCGATTTAATACATGAAATTTTTTGTTACTAAAATTAATAATTAATTAATACGAATTTAATATTTAATAATTAATTAATACATAAAATATTAATTAAATTTACTTATTACAAATTTATTAAATAAATAAAATCTCATTCAAAACATAAAATATTAAAATAAAAGATGGAGAGGACATTTATAAGAGTACTATTAGAAATCAATAACCCTTTAATGGTCTCTTAACTTCCCCTTGAGGGATTTTGTCCCCTCTGCGAGCATTCAGATTCCAAAACTGTGGCGAAGGTAAACGTTACCATCTTATCTTCACCGCGGATTAACGCACCCAGTCCCACACCCACCATCATTAGTCCAAAATCCCATTTAAACCCCAAAACCTCACCTCGCTTATCCACAGCAGAGGACGAGACAGAGAGAGAAGAGAGGAGAGAGACAATCGAAGAAGTGGAAAATGGCGTGCTCATCTCCTTCGATGCTCGCCTCAGACCCTAAGTCATTCGCCTCGAAGCCCTCGGTGGCCTCCATGGCTTCTTCTCTCGGTACCTTCTCCCAAACCCTAGCGGTCCCAAAGAGCTTCAATGGGCTCAGCAGCGGATCTTGTTCCCGCTCTCTTCGTTTCGCAGCAGCTCCCAAATCTTCTCCTAGAAGAAGCTTCGTCGCCAATGCCGTAAGTAATCTTGAGAACTCGTCTTGTCGAATTTTGAATATTTTTTTTTACTTGATTTTTGATCAGTAGTGACTGTTTCATACGAGATTTTGGTTGCAAATTAGGGTTTCCTTGCTTTTAATTGTTTTCAATTTTTTCCCTGTGCAGAGCGACCTTCCGTTAGTTGGAAATACAGCACCTGATTTTGAGGCTGAAGCTGTATTTGATCAGGAGTTTATCAAGGTATAAAAGATTAGTAAATTAATGGATTCTACTTTTCCTTTGGTTATATTTGAGTAGGAATTCGTGATTGTGAGAAGTTCATGATGCATTTGCTACAATGTGCACTTATAGAAATGATTCACTGTGCATTATTGATCCTTATGCTTTCTGCATTGAGTTTAATTACTAATTAGTTCTAGTACTCACAATTAGTGTGGCCATATGATGTTGTTTTAGCTGTTTGGAGTTGAAATTATGGATCATTGTTAATCATCACAAAATCTTTTGTTAAAGCTGGCCCTGATAGTGTGTATTAAATGAGATAAATAGTATTCCACCTGTAATTTTTCTCACTATAGGTCGGTTGTTTAGACGTTTAGTTTAACATTACGCCTGTCGTATTAATGGCATTTTTTTGAGAGAAATTATTAAATGGCAATTAATTGCATGTCAAGTTTTATTGAAAAGGGTGGAAGCTCATGACTGTATAATGTATGAGCAAGAAACGTAGGTGCGCCTACATGCCACCAGTTGGTCAACAAGGTTTATCATCAACCATTGCCAGCCCCCATTTGTCAAAAAAGGCTTTGATGATTACGAGTATAACGTGACACTTGAAAGGGGAGGAAGTGACAGGTGTAATTATTATTTCATCTGTGTATCCAAATATATCATGCATAGATTGATTTCAATTAATGCGTTGATGAATTTCAGAGTATTTGAGATGTGGTTAAGGAATATAGTAACTCAAATGAAGATGAAGGTTACATCATTCGTGAATGATTAAGTATACAACAACAAGAACAATGACTTTATCCGAGAACAATGCTACTCATCATTCAGTTCTGTTGAGACCATCTCCTCTTAAGAGCTCCCATCTTCCTTTTTTGGTTAAAAGGAAATTTGGTATACTTTTAAAATTTTAATTTACTGTTTCTACACTTACTGTTTAATGCTTCTGATTAACCATTCAATTGTGAACTATGAAAAGACAATATTTTGGGTACAGCCTTTGTGCCAAAAAGGAGGGAGACGAATATTCTTGATGCTATATGTATTCCTTAATAGAAAATGAAGTACTACTAAATATTTAGTGTATTCCAAAAGATTAAAATGATAATCTTATTGCCCCGAGCTTTGGAAAGATTAATGGAAGTACATGTGCAATTCTGTGCCCGTAGATAGGCATGTAGAACTGCAAAATAACCCCAAAATACATCCTTCTGTTGGATGCACAAAAATCCTTCAATTACAAGGGGGTTGAGAAGCACTGCAAGGATTCTAAAATATGTTCAGACATAGAAATATAAAACAATATAGACACTGAATAGAATAAACTCCATACGTTTTGCATGTAATCATATTATTTCGCCTTTTACTTCTTTCTATTTAGTGTTCATATCTAATGGCTAATGCATCTAGGAAGTGTTTGATGTGGTATGTGCTATATCAAAGCAATCTGGCCTTTCAATGCTAATAGCTATATTCTGTGATGATAAGTTTTGATGTATACTGAGACTTGCTTTTTAAGCTTGTTTAATTGCTTGCCATTATCCTCGATCAGCGATAGATATATGCCTCAAGCAGAAGGATATAATTCAGTAAAAACTCTTTTCTTCCCCCCCACCAAAGAATTTTTTTTTGATATTGTATCATGTGAGATTATTTGTGATTAGTGATTACTGTTTCAGCCAATGCCATACTGTTTCTTAAAAACAAATGTATAAATGACTGGTGGAGGCCAAGAAATTTGCCATAATTATGGGGTTATATCAAGTACTGGCTTTTTAAGTTGGTCCCTTGTATTGACGATGAATTTGTCAATAGCAAATATCCAGGATATCCAAGTAACCTTAATTCACATAGTATTTGTGGCAGCTTATTGATTGGATTCAGAGAACTTTAGAGAACAAGGACTAAAACTCAATTGCCTATATAGACAAATGATATTGTAGACGAACAAGATTGGACACCAATTGTAATTTGTTTGAAACTCGGTCACTAATTTTGATAACATGCATCTGGAGAATATTTTGAGATTGTCTTGCTCATTTGATAGGTAATAATAGCTGCTTACAACAAATCTGTACTGTTACACGATATGCCGTCGGGTTAGTGATGAGGACATGACATCAGCGCGTCCGAAGAGGAGGTACGATCATGTGTATCAGCGCCGGAGGCGTTGAGCGGCAACTATTTGGATTTAGCCAGAGTCTTATGTTTTAGCTGGAGTCTGTACTTTTCTCTTTGCAATAGTGTTTAGTTTTTTACAGTTGTTTATTTCTTTATAGTGTTTATCTTATTTAGTACCACATCGGCTGTGTGGAAAAAACTACAGTAGCTGTAAGCCTATTTAATTGTCCTTTGTAGTAGTGTTTAGTTTTTTTACAGTTGTTTATTTTGTTTATAGTGTTTATCTTATTTAGTACCACATCAGTCGTGTGGGAAAACCGCAGTAGTCTGTAAGCCTATTTAATTGTCCTTACTTGAAATAAATACTCTTGATGATAAAATATTTTGTTGAATTTTTGGATATGAAAATTTAATTCTCTTTGAATTTGGAGTGTAAAATTCCAATTCAATTGGTACGGATCTGAAATCCAATCCATCTATCCACTTCAAATCCAAATTTTGTACCCCAATTACAAATCTCTCATCGCATCCCCAAAATCCAATTAAATTAAAATTCCTCATCTCATCCCCAAATCCAATTTAAATTACAAATCACCTACACCTTCCCCATAATCCCCAGCCCGTCTGTGTAATTAGTTTTAAATTTATTCCTACTGAAGATCGTAATTTGTAGTGACTAATAAGTTTAACTTTATCACTGACTTCTAACATCACCTAAATCTAGTTTTTCACATCAGTTAGGGCATTGAGTCATAAATTTGTGGTGAAACTAGTTGTTACAGCGTTAGAAATGATAAAGTTGGGGAGAAAAAGTTGGACCATTGGGGATCAGATTTTGAAATGTACATTGAGATTATTTGCTCATACACTTGATGGCACAAGCCATTTTAAGGATAATAAATGCAAGCATCGATACTCTACGGCTAGTTTATCACATGCAGTTTTATTTCATATTATTATGATAGAGCTTGCATTTAGGATATATCTATAGATTGTGGTTTGTAATCTTTATCATATTTAAAGGCATATTATCTCAAATGTTACCATATCATCCAAGATTGCTGATCCCTGCATTGTATTTGTAATATATCGAAGGAGGTACTGGAACCATGATACTCCCTCTTCTTTTTATGATATGGGTATTGGAAACACTTGCATCTAACTATATGTGATGCTTCAGCAGAATCGTTAATTTGAAATGTGTTTGTGAAAATATAATAGCGTGTTGGGCAGGGAGTTCCAGCCCTTGGATTTTTATTAACAAATTTTCATTGACTTTTCTCATCCCTTTTGCTTCACATTAATGCAATAATCGATTTAGTGTTAATGGGACATTGTGGCAAGCTAGAGCGAAACCAAAAGTATGGTAAATCTTTAGAAAACCTACCACTTGATCTCGACCTACAAGAAAGGAATAACCTTTTTCGTCTTTTCATTACAGTGCTCCAACAGATGAATGCCTAGGCTTTTCAGATTGTGACAGTATTGCGGAACAAATCAGGTCTCCTTTTGAGATGACAAAGCTGCTATTAGTGTGAAACTAAAGACCTTTATAAGGTTCTTTCTGGCATATTTCTTAGACAATCTGAATTTCATGAGCTAAATATTGTTCTGTAACATTTCATGTAACCCAACAGCTACCTTGGGTCAGGACACTACTGATTATTCGGATACTTTTTCTTTGAAGGAAAAGGGACCTGAATCAAATGAAATTGACAAATAGCACTAGCCACTAAGTTAAAAGTACAAAATAGTTTAATATTAAAAATCCCCATTTAATAAAAAAAAATCAAAAATCAAAATGATGAGATCCTGAGTTCCTTCTTCTCTCTGGGTGAGTTCTTCTGTTCTGTTGAGCCATCTGTTACCTTCTGTGCCTCCAGGTGAGTGGTCTGTTCTTTGATCTGTTCTTCAAATAACTGGGTTTTTGTCCTTCTTCTTCCCTGGGATTTACAGTGGAGCTGTGATGATGTTCTGAGCTCTCTTCTTCTACCTTGCTCTGTTGATAATGGCTATGATGAATCCTGAGCCAGCTTCGTCTTCCCTGTTTGGATTGTTAATGATTGTATTTGGGGTTAACGAGCAATGATGATCATAATCTGAGCTCTCCATTTTGGTTTTCATTTAAATGTAGTGGGCCGGGTTTGGGTTAATCATGTAATTCATAAACTGGGGCCGGCCCATTTACCACTATTATGCTGCTATAAAAGGGGGATGCCTGAGTGAAGTTGGGGTCGATTGTTTCTGCCCTAATTTGGGACTGTCCGAGCTCGAGAGCTCGCGAGTGTATCTGAGCTCTGCTGAGTTCACTTCCCGTGCAATAAAATCCCTTCTTCTTCTCCAAATTCTTTGATTCCTTGGTGTTGCCTGTTCTCCTTGCTCTTATTTCTTCCGATTGCAGGTCGAGATGCCGCCGAGGAACCGCCACCGCTACCAGCCTGTCATCTCCGACGCTTTCGCCGACGGAGAGGATGCATCAATGGTATCAGAGCCGACGATTCCAGGGTACCCAGACGATCTCGGTGGTGAAGCGGATGATGTCACACCGAAGACGGAGCCTAGAGGGTCAGTCTCTTTTGACGAAGCTTGGAATTCCAAGAAACAAGAAGATCCAGAACACAAGCACGGCAAGGGTCTTCAAGAAGAAGCTCCAGGTGATTTCCGATTCAGAGCTATTGACGAGCGAACAGCCTGAGAAGCCGAATGCTCGAGGATAGGGTGGAAGACAAGAT
This sequence comes from Agave tequilana, assembly GCA_038442645.1. Classification (NCBI taxonomy): domain Eukaryota; kingdom Viridiplantae; phylum Streptophyta; class Magnoliopsida; order Asparagales; family Asparagaceae; genus Agave; species Agave tequilana. Next base: position 11,424 of record JAVJIF010016571.1, read on the forward strand.
GCGATCGGTTGACGATAGGTTCCGATCTCTTGAGGAGAAGATGGACCTCAGACATGAGGAATTAGTCGGGATGATGGCCCGATTGTTCCAAGAAACTCGATTCGGGGGAAGGTCCAAGATGAAATGGGACGAGGTGCAGGTTCTTACAATGAGATGCCTCGGGGTAGCCCAAGAGGTGTGCCTTCTTCTTTTTCTCCATTGAAACAGTCGACTGTAATGGGTGGGAAGTCAGATGGATTATTAAGAAGAAACCCAAAGTCTCTGTTGTCTTCCTCTACAGCCAGTAAGCTTCCCCTACCAAAGAATCCCAAGGTAGAAATTCCTATATTCAAAGGTGATGGTGATATACTGAATTGGTTGTATCAATTAGAGCATGTCTTCACCATCCACCATACTCCAGTGGAAGATAGGGTAGAATTTTGTGTTTTCTATTTGCAGGGAGAAGCTCTGTTGTGGTGGAGGTGGCTAGAAAAACAGAAAGGAGGAACAGTTACTTGGCCGGAGTTTTATGATGAAATGATTCTACAATATGGCCCGGATGACCTGGATGATCCTCTTGCTGCATTAGCCAATCTGAAGCAAACAGGCTCAGTTCAAGAATATCACAAAGCTTTTATCAGGTTAGCCCATTTAATTGAGGAGACTGAGAAAAATTTAATCAGTCTGTTCTTGTCAGGATTGAAGGAAGAATTGAGAGGTAAGGTTAAATTGGATAGGCCTATGACTATGGTGGCAGCCTATAAAAGTGCAGTGGCTAGGGAGAGTATTGCAGTGGCAGAAAGGAAGCAGTTTAGGGGTGTTCCTTTTAGGGGCTCTGTAACTACCCTGTGATCACTAGGAATCAGCCTGTTCCAGCTGCTGTGAAGGATGTTAATACAACACCAGTGAGGAGGTTATCTCCAAATCAGGTTGAAGAGTATAGGAAAAAGGGCTGTGTTTTAAGTGTGATGAAGCCTATACACCAGGACATAAATGTCAAGGAAAAAGTTTAATGTTAATTGAGTGTGAGGACTCTGAAGATGATCAAGGGGAGGAAATTCTGTTGAGACCTAAGGACACCCTGGGAAACAGTTTACCTGAGTTATCATTTCATGTCATGGAGGGAAGTACATCTCCTACTACCATCAGGTTCTTTGGACAGATAAATAGGAAACCTGTGAATGTCTTGTTGGACACAGGTTCCACACATAATTTTATTGATCCTAAGGTAGTGCAAAGAACAGGGCTTACAGTGGATCAGGACACAACATTTAGTGTCACTATAGCAGGGGATGATAAATTACTAAGTGAAGGAGTCTGCAAATCGGTATGCTTTAAATGTCAAGGCTTAGAGATTGTTACTGACTTTCATGTATTACCCATAGGAGGCTGTCAAATGGTCTTGGGGGTAGACTGGTTACAAACCCTGGATGAAATGACTGTGAATTTCAAAAGGAGGAGAGTAAAAATTACAAGAGATAATCATTCTTGGGAGCTACAGGGGGTGCTCCCTAATGAGATGGAAATAGTTTCAGTTAGGGTGATGGAAAAGACCCTGTACCAGTCTACTAAAGGTTGGGTGCTGTATGTTTGTCAAAAATAGATCCCCACCTGTGGGAGAATGCAATGACCAACTACAAACCCTATGCCAGGAATATGATGTGCTGTTTGAGGAAGTACTTGGCCTCCCACCTAAGAGGAGCCATGACCATCAGATAACTCTGATTCCTGGTACTGAACCTGTCAACTTAAGACCTTACAGGCACCCATGGGAACAGAAGAATGTTATAGAAAAAATGGTGGAGGAAATGTTAGATTCTGGAATCATCAGGAATAGTAGAAGTCCCTATGCATCACCAGTGGTCCTGGTTAAAAAGGCTGATGGTACATGGAGGCTGTGTGTGGATTATAGAGCTCTGAACCAGAAAACAGTTAAGGATAAGTATCCTATTCCTTTAATTGATGAGCTGTTAGATGAACTTCATGGATCTAATATCTTTTCCAAGTTAGATTTAAGAAGTGGGTATCATCAAATTAGAATGAGTGAAGATGACATTCCTAAAACTGCTTTCAAGACTCATTCAGGACATTATGAGTACTTGGTGATGCCTTTTGGATTAACTAATGCCCCTGCCACCTTCCAAGCATTAATGAATGAGCTGTTTAAGCCTTATCTTAGGAAATTTGTGTTAATATTCTTTGATGATATCCTCATCTATAGCAATAGCTTGCAGGAACATCTGAAGCATGTGAGGATAGTGTTTGAAGTTCTTAAAGTCAACCAACTCTTTGCTAAAAGAAGCAAGTGCCAATTTGGGGTGCCAGAAGTATCCTATCTAGGGCATGTGGTCTCTGCAAAAGGAGTGGCTGTGGACATGAACAAAATTCAGGCTGTAATAGAGTGGCCAGTACCAAAAACATTAAAGGCATTGAGGGGTTTTTTGGGGCTGACTGGGTATTATAGGAAGTTCATTAAGGGATATAGTACTCTAGCTGCACCTCTCACTGCTCTTACCAAGAAGCAGGCTTTCTGCTGGACTGATGCAACTCAGTTGGCTTTTGAGACTTTGAAAACAGCCCTTACTAGTCCTCCAGTATTGGCCCTGCCCAACTATTCCTCACCTTTTGTAATAGAGTGTGATGCATCTGCTACTAGAATTGGGGCAGTTCTGATGCAGGATAATCATCCCATAGCCTATATCAGTCAGGAGTTGAAGAATCCTGGAAAACTTGCCTCAGCCTATGAAAGGGAAATGTTGGGTTTATTATTAGCTACCAAGAAGTGGAGGCAATATCTCTTGGGAATGGAATTTGTTGTTAGAACTGACCACAAACCCTTGAAGTATTTGCTGGAACAAAGACTCTACACTGAGGCACAACACACTTGGCTTTTGAAGTTGTGTAATTATAGATATAGAGTGGAATATAAGAAGGGTAGGGAAAATGTGGCTGCTGACAGTCTTTCCAGGAGAACTGAAGCCTTAGAGAATCCTGCACTGATGGAAATATCAGTTATAGAGTCTGACTGGATTGAATTAGTTAAGAAATTGGTGGATACTGATGTTTATTTTTCTGAATTGGACAGAAAATGGACTGAGGGGTCTTTGGATACTGCCAACTACCAGAAAAGGAATGGGCTTTTCTATTATAAAGGCAGGATTCTGATTAGCCCTTCAGCCTCTGTCATTCCTTTACTGATAGCTGAACATCATGATACTCCAGTGGGGGGACATTCAGGGTATGAAAAAACCTACCAAAGACTTAAAAGAGTGGTCTATTGGTCTGGAATGAAAAATAGTATCAAAAGTTACATTAGGGAATGTGATATTTGTCAGAGATCTAAATATGAAAACACTAGACCTGCAGGTTTTCTACAACCTCTCCCCATTCCTGGTCAGGTGTGGGAAGAAATCTCAATGGATTTCATTGAAGGATTGCCCAAGAGCTGGGGAAAATCTGTCATTTTTGTTATTGTGGACAGGTTAACCAAGTATGCTCACTTTTTACCTCTCTCCCACCCTTACACAGCTAAAACAGTAGCTGCCACCTTCATTGAACATATCTACAGTTTGTATGGGTTGCCTCACAGTATAATTTCTGACAGAGACACAGTCTTTACCAGTGAATTCTGGAAAGAGCTGTGGTCATTGCAGGGCACTCAACTCTTGTTCAGTACTTCTTTCCACCCTCAGACTGATGGGCAGACAGAAGTGGTTAACAGATGCTTGGAAACCTATTTAAGGTGTTTCTGTTCCCATAAGCCCCAGGATTGGTGCAAGTGGCTGCCTTGGGCTCAGTTCTGGTACAACACTAGTTGGCATTCATCCATTAGGATGACACCCTATCAGACCTTGTATGGTAAGCTTCCACCAACAATTTCTTCTTACATTCCTAAGACTGCCAAGTTGCAGGTTGTGGAAGATGCATTGTTGGATAGGGATGCAACTTTACAGCTATTAAAAGACAATTTGGCTAAAGCTCAAGACAGAATGAAGAAGTGGACTGATTCTCACAGGACTGAAAGGTCATTTGAAGTTGGAGATTTGGTGTTTTTGAGGTTACAGCCTATAGACAGGTGTCTGTGGGTGGTAAAAGATCTCAAAAGTTATCTCCTTTATTCTATGGCCCTTATAGAATCATACAAAAGATTGGATCAGTTGCCTATAAACTGGATTTGCCTGATGAAGCTAGGATCCACCCTGTGTTCCATGTTTCACAGTTGAAGAAGAAGCTGGGAAATACAATACAGGTTCAGGATCAGGTGCCATCTCACAATATTGAAGTGATCAAGGAACCAGAGACTATTCTGGAACGCAGAATGGTGAACAGGTTGGGAAAAGCAGTAACAGAAGTTCTGGTGAAATGGAAACAATTGCCTATGGATGATGCTTCTTGGGAAAATTATTGGGGCTGGTTAAAGGTTTCCAACCTTCGACCTTGAGGCAAGGTCGATTTTGAGGAGGGAGCAATGATGAGATCCTGAGTTCCTTCTTCTCTCTGGGTGAGTTCTTCTGTTCTGTTGAGCCATCTGTTACCTTCTGTGCCTCCAGGTGAGTGGTCTGTTCTTTGATCTGTTCTTCAAATTCCTGGGTTTTTGTCCTTCTTCTTCCCTGGGATTTACAGTGGAGCTGTGATGATGTTCTGAGCTCTCTTCTTCTACCTTGCTCTGTTGATAATGGCTATGATGAATCCTGAGCCAGCTTCGTCTTCCCTGTTTGGATTGTTAATGATTGTATTTGGGGTTAACGAGCAATGATGATCATAATCTGAGCTCTCCATTTTGGTTTTCATTTAAATGTAGTGGGCCGGGTTTGGGTTTAATCATGTAATTCATAAACTGGGGCCGGCCCATTTACCCACTATTATGCTGCTATAAAAGGGGATGCCTGAGTGAAGTTGGGGGTCGATTGTTTCTGCCCTAATTGGGGACTGTCCGAGCTCGAGAGCTCGCGAGTGTATCTGAGCTCTGCTGAGTTCACTTCCCGTGCAATAAAATCCCTTCTTCTTCTCCAAATTCTTTGATTCCTTGGTGTTGCCTGTTCTCCTTGCTCTTCTTTCTTCCGATTGCAGGTCGAGATGCCGCCGAGGAACCGCCACCGCTACCAGCCTGTCATCTCCGACGCTTTCGCCGACGGAGAGGATGCATCACAAAATAAGGGCATCGCCACAAAAAAAAACAACTCAAATATACAACCAAATTCGTGAAACATCAAAACCCATCTCAATCAATGGTGATAGGGCATGCAACAACTTGAACATTCCAAAACCTAGCTACAAGAAATGTCTCCCGGCGATTTCATGCATAGCCGTCTAGACTCTAGAGCATAGCTTCTTGACTTTGCTGAAGCTACCCATAATTTCATCAAGTTATTAATATTTTCTGTTTCAAATTCTCAAGAATTAGTTTACCTTTCTTAGCAAAGATTCAAGCATATCTCTCAGCCGTGGTCACCCTAACAATAGACATATCATTATATAACACGTGATATAATTGAAGTAGGAACGCATTAGTCTCCTACTAGTTCAGTGATCAAACAAGTCTCCAGGTTGTCCCTTAATCTGCAAGATATGCTGATTGCAGAATGTTACTCCATGCGAACTTCGTGAACCTACCTTCGAGAAAAAGAAATTGGTCCATGGTCGCATTCTTAACACCTGATAAAGCACATTTCAGTTCTTTTGGATACCTGTTTCCTCCAACAACAAATTCATAATTTAAATGTCTAGGATGGATGAAGTGAACAAGTTGTTTCTTTTGCTTTTATCATTTGTGTTCAGGAATTGGGAGGTAAAGGAATGTTAACAAAACAGCTGCAGGCAGTGCTGATATAGGAACAAAATTTTGGATATTGAAGAGATTCCAATGTACTGGAAGATATTTCACATAGACGAGAAATTAGAAGTGGATGTATTACAACTTATAAACTTAGACAATTTACTCCATGGAAAGGAGCATTAAGCTAAAACTAACAAAGATAAGATTGTGGATCGTCCAGTGAGATTGTGTGGACGTGATGAAGGATGGGCATACACAATAAAACCTGGACGTTACACGGGTAAGGATTCACGAAAACATGTTGACCATGGATGCAACAGTTTATAAGAATTTATATTAGGACGCTATAGTATAAGATGATTCTGATGTGGAATCAAATACCAAATTAGGGAATTTCGGTTTTGGATATGATCATAGGTCGCAACCTGGATTTAGGCTTCACACCAGTTAATCAATTAAAAATAGACCGAATTAAAAATGTAAGCAAAGCTTTATATCCAAATATTCAATGTCTTTATTCATCAAACTGAGTCTCTTAAATAGATCCTTAAAAAGAAAAGTTTCACCACATAATCGATGTGGTACGAACATACGGGACTCAGTAAAGCAAAACGAAATCAAAAACTTAAGTAAAGTTTTATATCTAAAATATTCATTATCTTTATTCATCAAACTGAGAATCACTTAAATAGACCATTACAAAGAAAAGTTTCACCACATAACCGATGTGGTACTAAACATACTGGACTCAATAAAACAAAACGAAATAAAAGAAGACTCGATCAACTAGACCTAATCAGGACTCCTCAAATTGACTCAAACGAAGTTCAATTGGACTCAAACAAAAGACAATGAACAAAATAAAATAGGGACTACACGATCCTCCAATAACATCAACTAAATCATAAACAATTAGGGCTCAAAACCAGAGCCAAAGCGGCGCCGTTGTGATACGACGGCGATGTCACTGATATGTACGTAAAGGAACCGGTGTGATGCCCCAATCAGATTCCCTTACCAACCAAGAAAACTCTGCATGTCGATTTGCAGAACATCTGGATCAGAAGAGTGGATGGATTATATCGCATGTGTGTGTGTTGAGGTGGTATGTTTCAATGAACAGTGTGGGTGAGACTGCTGGAGGGAGACAAGAAGAGATGATATAGGCTGTCTGGGAAGGCTTTGTATATGGAGAGGACGGAATATATTAGGATTTTTCTTTCTTCTCTGGTTTTCTTTGTTTTCCAATGTCCGATCTTATCAGTTCATTAGCATGGTCCCATGAAATAAGGTTAACTGGACGAATAAGAGTAGTGTTGCTTCTCAGTATTATGGTTTGGAATTGCATACTGTCATTCCTCTTTTCATATTCCCAATTATAATAGTCGATCTTTTATGTTGCAGGTCAAGCTTTCTGAATATATTGGGAAGAAGTATGTGATCCTGTTTTTCTATCCATTGGATTTCACGTTTGTATGCCCCACTGGTAAATGTCATGTCTATTAAATTGATTATCGTATAATGTCTGAGCATTAGAAAAATAGTTTTAGTAGTCAATTATATACTTCATTTTCCCTTTGCGACAGAGATCACTGCTTTCAGTGATAGATATTCAGAGTTTGAGAAGCTGAATACTGAGATACTGGGTGTTTCAATTGACAGTGTGGTATGTTTCACTCTCTTCGAGTAGGAAAAGAAGTGTTTGGTGCTTCTATTTTAACTCTACAACTCGATATAGATTTCAGATGTTTTCAATGCATACTTATTTCCACACTGTGCTGCTCTTCCTAGCCATTGATGATTCATGAGTTGGAATCTCGACCATATTCCTCTAGATGATCATTTCTATTTTTTTTTCCTTTTAAAGTTAATGACAAGGTTAAGCATAGTCTAACCCATAAAAGAAAGAAATCAGGTGTAATATATTATATAATGATTATTTAATTTTGTTACCTGTCTCACTGCATATTAACAATATGGAATGATTTAAAATATTTAATGTAGAAAGTAAATGTGGGAAAACATCTTTGTGCGTGTAATCTGTATTATTGTCTCACTGTGTTGCTGATTTTTTTAAAGCCTTGGTATGGCCATCTTCATAGTCAAACATATTGCAATTTGATGTGCCCCAGCTGGTCCTGCTGTAAAACATGACTTCATTGTTTTCTACTTTACTGAAGAGAACAGTGTGACCACTATAAAAGGTACTACTTGTAAATGAATTAGAAGTTAAAAGTTGAACCATATCCATCATCGTAGAGCGTAAATACATTTAATGAACTTATCTGTAGAATCTTATACTCAATTTCAAGTTTATTTCTAGGCAAGCCAGTCAGTTTCTTTATGTTATCTATTATGTTGAACCAAAAGAATGTTTTTTGACATCCAACTGCTTTCAGCATAACATTCATGCCACCAGGACTGTCTGGCTTAAGACTGAAGTGGCATTTTATGTCATTTTAACCTACTTCCGGTATGAAGATCATGCTACTAAACTTCATTCTCCAGCACAATTAATTTCTTATTTCCATACCTTATTCATGATATTTAAAGCACCAAACTTTCAACATATACTAAGGTGCTCCTGACGCTTGAGTGCTTCATTTTCTTGTATATATGTTATTGCAGAGTGTATGCAGCATGGCTGAATGGCTGAGATGCTAACTAGGTCTATATTGCTCATAGTTACTGGTTTCAAGTACTCCTCTTTGGGACCATCTTTTGCTTGAGTAGTCATTTTTAGTTATATTATTTGAGGGCAAAATTTAATTGAATATATTTCATTATAATAGACTAGGAGAACAATGACTTAAAATTAAAAGCTTCTTTTGTGGATAGGAAGAAATATCCCATGTTTCCTGCTAGACTTGGGGTTTTTCTGAGTGTTATGCATGATTTTTCAGCAGTATCTTTTATGTTCTCCAATTGTGCATGAATGTTTATAATTGTTTATTGGAATAAACTTCTGCAACTTCTGTTATCTATATTCCATTTTTGAATGCATTTTAGATTTCCTTATACACGTGTAATACCATTTTCTCTATGGATTGGAAGTAAGGGAGGCCAAGAGAACTGAAGTATCCTTCAGTCCTCAGATGCTGATGTTTTCTCATCTTGATTCCTTTGCCTATTTCTTAATATATTAACAAACCTTCAGGCATTTTTATTTTTTAATGTCGAAAATACAAAACAAGTGTTGAGGACATGTTTATTTTCTTTTCTCCATTTAAATTGGTCTTATTATCTGTTTCCTGTTGAAGGAGTCACAATGTAACAGAGTAATAGCTGTACAAATTAGAAGATCCTGGATGTGTGTAGCATTTGCGGTGTCCTGAGTGATCTTTTATAATACTGTAGTAGTAACTGCATGTATACATTTCATGAACACATGGTTCTTTTGCAATGACTTGCAAGACAATGGACCAAATATGCAAAGCTCCCGGGGTTAGATACCATGCTTCTGTTTGTAGATAGCATGGAAGTATCTGTGTTTCTACTTTAACAATAGAGTTTTATCGGTGTCACTTTTAACATTTTGGTTCTATATTGTATTTTCTGTTACCTAAATATACTTGTTCATGCAAATTTTGTTATCCATCTGACATATTTTGGCTGCAGTTTAGTCTTTTAGATTTCTATTTACGCTTTAATTTCTTTGTGTAGTTTTCACATCTAGCTTGGGTTCAGACCGAAAGGAAATCAGGTGGACTTGGAGACCTGAAGTATCCTCTAATCTCTGATGTGACACAATCAATCTCTAAATCGTACGGAGTGTTGATCCCAGACCAGGTAACACTTGCTGGAAATTGGTTGATCATTTTGGCTCTTTTATCTTACAACTAGATGTTTAAAATTAGTCCAATTTTCACTTTGACTAAGCAAATGTTGGGTGATAACAGGGGGTTGCACTGCGAGGACTGTTCATAATCGACAAAGAAGGAGTTATTCAGCACTCAACTATCAATAACCTTGCCATAGGCCGGAGTGTTGATGAAACAATGAGGACACTCCAGGTAAAACATCAAAATACGCTACTTTGTATTTTGACCTTGAGCATTAAACTATTTTCTTTACCATTAAATTCATGGCCCCCCAAAGTTACCAGGTATTTTCCTATTATTGGATGGGTCAGCGTCTTGATGGGATAATTGTTTATAGATTTTGCCGTGCAACTCATATTCTCAACTCATATTTGTCCTAACTTCTGATCCGTCCATTGGCTTTCCAGGCCCTGCAGTACGTGCAAGAGAACCCAGATGAGGTGTGCCCTGCAGGATGGAAGCCTGGGGAGAAGTCGATGAAACCTGACCCTAAGCTGAGCAAGGAATACTTTTCAGCTATCTAGGAACAATAATGCTGCAGCGAACTGTGAGTGTTTTGATGTTTGAAGAGCCAAAGATATATTTTTGTTGTGATTAGCCCTGTTCGAGTTTGTTGTGATGTTATTTGACTGCGACTTGAATAAAATCTTGCCATCAAGTTCACTCTTACCAACTTTTATCGTCACAGCATCTACAGGATTTGATGCGAGTGATAACAATGGGAAATTCCTATCGTCAAAAGAGTCGAGACATGAGCGAAGAAGAGATGTCATGTTGGTGAGCCAACAAGGAAGGCATCTTCTGTTTGTCTGCCTCAAATTAGTGAGGGAAACCACGAGCACGGTAGGTCAGTTGCTTGTGTTAACTATGTGCACGTGACAAATGTGGAAGAAGATACAGGTCATGTGGAGGGATCTTTATCAGTATTCGTCATTCTTGTTACACAATGATTTTATAGCCATGTGAAGCTTTCACCCTAGGTTTCACTTACCAATATTTGTATCATTGTTTGTTCATATTGAAGTTATAGCCATGTTGTTGGCATCCAAGATATTTTAATCGAACAAAGAATCAGTAATTGAGTCTAATGTCAAATACCAAGTCAACATGCCAACCTGTACACTTGTTTGCTTGTTTGTTTTTGATCTCAAACTCGAAAACTCTAGCCATTTCTATTTCTCAAAATAGGATTCGCTCTGCACATTACACTATAGGGATAGAATGGCAACTAACAATATTAGAAGCATTTCTAGTTTTCATGCAAATAAATTCTCTCACCAGTCACCACCTTGTTTGCTTGGTTTAAATTACCATCCTTGAGCCAGAATGGAGCCCAATTGATCATTGACACTATGCATGCATCTGGTGTCCACCTTGTTTTTTCAATTATACAGAGAGATTCCATCAAGCCCACATTGATAGGAAAGACAAGAAGGAAAGATATGGGCCATGTGGCTCCAACATTTTAAGGACCCAAGTCGAGATAATGGATCTGATTTTGCATTTGGACTCATTCACCTAACATCACAATACATGCAGGTTCTGTGGTTCATTAGCTCTCTCCTTCAATGGACCACTGGGCACCATTATTTTTAACCATTAGAAACTTCTGAAGTTACTGACGACTTAAATGGCTGCATGTGACGAGAGGAAAAACAGCAGAAAATACTGAAATGGATGGTGAAATGGTTACAGTCAAAAAGAGTCGCCATTAAGCCGTTTCCAAGCGCGATTAATTGTGGACGCTAACGGCTAAAGTGTACGGTTGTGCTTCATTGTGATCTCATCCCCAGCGAGCCCGCTTTGTTTGCCATGAGAGTGAGTGAAAACCTCATTTTCTTTTTCCTCCTGACATGTGAATTCCACATATATTTTCGGTCTTTCACATTTTTTGTGCGCTGTGAAATTTTCACTGAGACGACGAGTGGCACTTGTGCCCCCACTGTCTCTGAATTACGAAGGATTTGAACTCGTTTAAAGTGTAGCTCGATCATCATCTTCAGCCCACAATTAATATGCTGTCGCTTTTTAACAGTAAGTCCACTGTCAAGTCGCTCCCACTAACTGCCAATTTCGAATGAGATGTTGTTGCCTGCTGTTGCGCGCTACTTGGGTTTTAGTTGGGTCACTTTCTTAGAAGCTTTTCCTTTACAAAATCTTCACTAATGGGAATCATAATTGCTTACTTGGCGAAAGCCACTCAACATTGCAAGCACTATGTACTCTTGTACCAATATCATTTATTGTAATATTGATTTTGTCTTTGGATTGTTTATAATCAAATTATTATTATTGTAGATGTTTATTCTTTTTCAGAAATTTGAAGCTAAAGTGATGATCAAGTTATAGCTTAATTTATCGTAATTGAGATTAGTATATAACATGATTTGAAATATCAAGTTTTGATATATATCGATTTGAACGATACTGAGATTTTAAACTATGCCATGCCATGTAACTTGAGCTGCACTCGTCTAAATGAATACGAATTTCAAGTCTAACAACTCTAAGTAAACGACCTACTTTTTAAAGGTCACTTTCTAGTTTAGCATCTTATCGTGCGTGTCACTTTACGATGATGAACAAATCATCAAAGCTAAAAACCTCAGTCTGTCATCTATAATCCAGTTCCACTTAGTATTAGGGCCACTAATCCTCACCATTATGTGTGCTAACTAGTTGCCTGCTCACCAATCTTCGCACAACCTCCTCACCGCGGGACCCACTTACATGTATACAATACTCACAACATCCCCCCATTCTCGCTATTAGTATTATTAGCTGGATTCCTTCATTCATCTCTCTCTCTATCTCTCAGCACACAAAAAAAAAAAAAAAAAAAAAAAAATGCGGCCTCCTCTTCTCCCCATTCTCTTCTCTCTCCTCCTCTTCCCATTCTGCACCTCCCCCGCCCCTTTCATCCTACCCCTCTCCCTCCACCCCACCTCGGCGAAGCACTCTTTCGCTGACCTCGCCACCGCCTCCCTCCGCCGAGCTCACCTCCTCAAAAATCCCAAAACCGCCACCGCCGCCCCTCTCTCCTCCCACTCCTACGGCGGCTACTCCCTCACCCTCTCTTTCGGCACCCCGCCGCAGACCCTTCCCCTCCTCCTCGACACCGGCAGCTCCCTCTCCTGGCTCCCCTGCACCAAATCCTACCTCTGCCGAAACTGCCCCCTCATCCAACTTTCCTTCCCAAAATGTCCCTCTCCTCCATGCTCATCGGCTGCCTCAACCCCAAATGCTCCTGGATCCACCCAAATCCCCAATGCCCAAAATGCACCGAATCCCCCTCCAACTGCTCCGCCCTCTGCCCCCCTTACTTCGTCCTCTACGGCTCCGGCTCCACCGCCGGCCTCCTCCTCTCCGACACCCTCTCCCTCTACGGCCGCAAATTCCCGACCTCGCCATCGGCTGCTCCCTCGTCTCCGACCGCCAGCCCTCAGGCGGCGTAGCGGGGTTCGGCCGCGGCCCCGTCTCGCTCCCCGCCCAGCTCAGTCTCGGCCGCTTCTCCTACTGCCTCGTCTCCCGCCGTTACGACGATAACGGGACCGTCACTGGATCCCTCGTCCTCGACGGCGACAAGGACGACTCCTCTGACGGCGTCAAGTTCACACCGTTTTTGAAGAACCCCGCCGTCAACGACGTGTTCTCCGATTACTATTATGTGGGGTTGAATCGGGTCACCGTCGGTGGGAGGAAGGTGAGGATACCGAGCGAGTTTTTTGTGGCCGGGGGTGACGGTAACGGCGGGGTGATTATTGATTCCGGGACGACGTTTACTTACATGGGGCCCACGGCGTTTGGGCCGTTGGCGGAGGCGTTTGTGGAGCAGGTTAAGTACAGGAGGGATGTGGCCGCGGAGCAGCGCACCGGGCTCAGACCCTGCTTCGAGTTACCGGAGGGGGAGGTGAGCTTGCCGGAGCTTGTGTTCCATTTTAAGGGGGGAGCGGAGATGAGGCTGCCGTTAGAGAATTACTTTGCATTTGTTGGGGATTTAACGGCGGTGGTGTGCTTGACGGTCGTCACTGACGGCGGCGGTGACAGCGGTGCGGCGGGGCCCAGTGGACCGTCGATCATTTTGGGGAACTTTCAGCAGCAGAATTATTACGTGGTCTACGATCTGGAGCGGCAGAAGCTGGGGTTCCGCCGGCAGAAGACGTGTGTCGGGACGTAACGTTTCGGGTGTTTCGGACGATGTTTTTCACTCATTTAAATTGGAAAGATTTTACGGTGTAGAGTATTTTAATTGGGGGCCAGGGTTAGTTCAGATTTGTGCGGGAAAAGTGGGGAATAAAAGAATAAGGGCCTTTTTATCAGATGCAGACCGTTGGATGGGAAATTGACGGACGAGATTGGCTGATTTGACTGGTATCTTTTTAATGGTGTATAAGAAAAGGTGGGGATTAGTGAGAATTTATTTAATTAAGTGTATGAAACTGAGTCAACTGATTGGGACTCGGGGTCTCTGCACATGAAAGTGCCAGCCTGTTTCAGGAATAATATAAATAATTTAAATTTGTACGAGAGAAAGGATCCCAATGCCACATCTTCTTTCATCTTATATTATATTGAGGTGAGGGGTCTCATGATTATTGTCTCATGTTAGGGAGATAAGATTGTTAATTGTTTTGTTAAAAAAGGGGGGGATATTTTGTTAATTGTCTCATGTTAGAGGTTTAATTATCTAGAACTGGAAGAGATGTAGCAATGAGTCTGGAAAGATGAATCATAGAGCTGACATGATGCTCCTCTCTCAAAAAATGAAGCTGACATGATGTTCTACTGGGTTTTTCTGCCTCTCTGCTTGGGCCTTATCATTTTCACATGTTATATTCTTCTTTTTATTCTCTTTATAAGTTGTAGTTTGATGCAAGTTAGAATTTAATTATAGTTGCATCTGAGTTTATTTCTTGCATTCTTTTTCTCGAAATAAAAGCTCACTCTGCTTTTCTGTTGGGCTGGATTTGTGACTTTTCATAATGAATTCAGATCATCTCTCCTTATCTTTGAAAAGGTTGACCACCAGTAGGGCTAAAAGAAAAAAAAAAAAAAAAAAGGATGTGTTGCAAACTGTAGTGGTTGAATTTTGACCCTTGTCGATCACGATACGTGTCTCACTGCGTCAGAAGTGTTCCATGCGTTCAACGTACTCGACATATTAGCTGGCCCAGTACGGGCCCAAAAAGAAAACTTTGGCTCCTGTCTCGAGCCCACACTTGTCTCGAGCTACCTTCTGAGACCATAAGATCCGAGATCATCCACCGCGGATGCTCAACTCGGACAAGGTTGTTTCGCTAGACAGGGGCCCAAACTTCCAAGATGAAGACCTTCCGTAAAGACTGTCGCTTCTACGATGATTACAGCTCAGCAGCAGGATCCCTGCGATTCGCTAATTCAGTTACGCAGTCAGATCATCCCAACGTTCGGAAAGTTATAACACTCTTACTTCAATGCGAGCTGTTATGGATAGTGACAGATATCTTTACGTAACGATCCAAACAATCAAGCTGAGTGATGTGGATGATTATGAGAAAATCACAACATACAAATCATGTAGTTATGGAGATCCAGAATCTACGCGCCTTCAATTACAACTCCAATAAGTATATATACACCTCGATCTCAATTGAGAAAGCAATTCACTTCTGATTACCGTTGAAAACACCACAAATAAATATTCTCTGCTTTCATCAGGCAAGGATACTTATTTTCATACCCGAGGGTCTTCGGTCGACACTTCTTGACCTGAAAAGTGTTCTTCTCTTTTCTTTTCTGTATCTTTAACATGAATCAATCGAGAACGTCCAATGGTCTGTGACAAAAAATCCCCACCATACAAACTATCCATGTAATTAGTTGCTGTAAGACCAGCCATTGGAATATGAATCCCTCATTTAGAAGCGTAAAAAGTGATTTCTTTCTTTTATTGTTTTATTACTAGACGTCTTCTCCCTCTTAATTTCCTATAGCAAAGTTTATTTTAGCTAAGATATGGTATTGGACATGGCATGGGATAATGGGAGTCTACACATCAAAGTTTTGGCGTGTTCAGAAAAGTTGCTGTGAATCTTTAACAAGTGTGTTAAAGCATCTTTTATCATCTCTCTGATGATCTCGACTCAGAATATGTTGTGTTAAAGCAGGGGCGGCGCCAAAGGAAGCACGTGCTCCCTGGCCCCGTTCAAAGAGTGCCAGCGGTACTTAATTTGTGCGTCTCATCTCTCTCCTACCGCATGAGTAGAAGAGACAAGTGGTAGAGCTACTATGCACAAGTGGTGGAGCTTCTAGGTTCGAGTGGTTGAGCTTCTCGTCAGCGTCTCCACACTTGAACTCTTTCATCGCCTTGCTGCAGTGCTCGTATAATTCGGCGGAGCCCGCTACCTGTTCGATCAAATGCGCAAAAAAACGAGGTGTCAGAATATTAACCTGATTGCGAAGATGAGGATTTTTGTACCCCCAGTTTTAAAATTCTGACCCGCCACTGTGTTAGGAATGATACAGTCGTACATCAAGATGGAATATTATATTGACTTACATTTTTGGAATCACATGATTAACTTAATAACTTAAAGGCGGTATGTAAACTCTTGTATCAGGAAGGAAAGAACACTATTTAATACGAAGCTGACAGTCTGATATATTAGAGAATTTTCTTAAAAAAAAAAATTTATAATACGAAATTCAGAAATTTCGGGGGATAACGCTGGTTAGTGGTGAAATAGATAATTAATGACTAATAGATAGACCATGTAGGAGACTGTAGGTAATACTTGGATTAAATGTCAAATAATAATAAATTGGATCTCATAGATTTTGGATCCGATAAGAACTATTACATTCATATGGTTGGAATCACACTGTTTCCATCCAGTTTTCTCAAGAGAAAAAAGGCCATCGTTATAAATCTATCAAGATAAAAGTAAGTACTAGTTCAGATGTATCTTTTCCATACGTGGCAGCGGAAATTGTTTCGATAGTTGTAGGCGCTCTGCTTGATCACGTCCCATAGCCTCTTGATCATGTCTCATAGCCGCGTCCCCACACGTCTACGTTAGAGGGTCGTGATGAATTATGCTCGACGATGTAGCTTCTTTTTAGGTCAAGAAAATTATGGTGGAGAATAATATTGAGAAAGCGAGGTTCAATGCCATGTCAATCACCAAATAATTATAGTACGAACATAAAACAATAAGAGAAAAATGAGATTTAACGAGATTCTACAACTTGTCTACGTCATTGGGACAGAAAGGAGAAAATCTTATTCAATCAACAGAGTTACAAGGGTTTATAAATTGATCCGAAAATTCAACTGATCAAAATAGAGAAATTACACAATTTGCCATAGAATTCTCTCAAACAAACTAATCCTAAAACTCTCTAATACAAATCACCAATTATGGTTACAAAGTATGGGACATCACCCCCAATATATAGGCAGAGAATCCACGAAGATAAAGAAACAAAAAACTTTGAAATCAGCTCAAAAACCAAATTAGAAACCAATCAGGAAAATGCCAGAATCGCGTGTAGATCGACCGGGCGGTCGAATGACCCCTTGAAGTGGTCAAACGCTAGGCCATCTGCCAATGCCTTCCTACTCTTTATTGATCGGTGGACCGGGCGCGATCAACCAATTGGCTTCTGTGTCATATGCGATCAACCGGCCGGTCGACCACTAGGCCAAATGCTTTTCCCCTGCTCTCTATTGATCGGTCGACCGGGCATCTGTGCCATCTCTTGTCTACTGTGCATGTCGCCTGTCTTCTAAGCACGTGTTCCTTTCTTCTTCTTTCCACTATGCTCCTCATACATATCAATCTCCAATCTCTGTCTATTTCCAAAGAGTGTGTAAAAACTCGTATCAAGCTTTTATCTTCTCCCTCACAATTCTCCACCTCAGTGAAGATTTTCAAATCTGAGCTGAACATCATGAATAACCAATTTCAGCTCAGCAAATGGCTGCACCATTACAGCTGCCTACATACCTCCTTCCCAAGAGATCAAGCCACACGTAGTTTGTAACGGTCCCAAATTTTAATCACATGAATTGATCTTAATCTTCACTTAATCATCAGCAATAATTAAATTTTCTCTGATAGTTCAGATAATCATCAATACTTATAAAAATTTTCGGTAGCACCTCCTCCGTAATATAGAATCTGTCCTGGTATAATAATAATTCTCTATAATAATAACTCTGTATTGATATATCACTGTATACAAATCTGGTCTTATCATCGACCATGTATCCAGATACAATATCTCACGCAGTTATAATAAAATTCAGCTTGACATCGCTACTTACATGAGTATTCAACTATTACTAGTTCTAATTCATCAATCCCAAAAAATTATCCAAGTCAATAAAAAGGGATCAACAAAACTGTTCCAAAATCTTAATTCAAAATAATTAAAGTATACATAACCCTAACACGTATCAATACAATTCCAACTATGTCCTACACCATAACCACTAGTCTATACATAACCAACATTTTCATACAAGCAAGGATTCAAGTATAATAATATCAACTTTTAATATCCGTCTATAGTATTTAACGATAATCAGTGTCATGCTCCTGAATCATTCGATGTATCTTTGATTTGCTCTTATAGGGAGAAACTATATTAAAATCCTCTCATATAATACTTAGAGTCAAGCTATATTCATACGAAAACTTTATATAAAATACAGTCAAAGATCCATGATTCCTTCCATATAATACGTCTTTTATATACTACCATCCGATTTTCCTTTATTACATAATTATATTCTTAACAAGGTTCTTTGGCTTTGATTTAACTTTAATTTGCTTGATATTTTAACTACTCCCTTACTCTATTGTCCTATACCACTGCAATTCATATTGAGGGCCCACACCCCCAGCAGAACACATCCAATTTAAGGCATACTGGTGTACCCTCATTAGAACGTAAGAAAATATCAATATCACGCATCTTGAGATCAATTACACACGTCAGAATGCTGCACTACCCCTTATAACTATTCACATACAATCATACAATCATGCAAATATTGCACACATATATACACATCAATCCTACTGACCAATCCTATCTTGAAACAACTATTCTAGATGACATCTCTAGGCCTATATTTCCTTAAGCACTATATCTCAGTTCTACTCTTTACTCCAAATTCTGAGATCTGATACCAACTGTAATAGTCTCAGATTTTAGTCACCTGAATTAATATTAATCTTTACTTAATCATCAGTAATAATCAAATTTTCTCTGTAGTTCAGATAATCATCAATACTTATAAAAATTTTCGGTAGCACCTCCTCTATGATATAGAGTCTGCCCTGATACAATAATAATTCTCTATAATTACAACTCTGTATTAATACATCACTAAATATAAATATGGTCTTCACATGGACCATATATCCAGATACAACATCATACACAGTTATAATAAAATTTTGGCTTGACATTGCCTACTTACATGAGTATTCAATTATTACTAGTTCCAGCTCATTAATCCCAGAAAATAATCTAACGCAATAAAAAGGAATCAACAAAACTGTTCCAAAATCTTAATTCAAAATAATTGAACTATACATATCCCTTACACATATCAATACAATTCCAACTATGACCTACATCATAACCACTAATTTATACATAACCAACATGTTCATACAAGTAAGGATTCAAGTATAATAATATCAAAATTTAATGTCCGTCCAGAGTATTTGCGATAATCTGGTGTTATGCTTTCAAATCATTTGGTTATCTTTGATTTGTCTTGATCTGAAAACATTTAGACTGGCAGGGTGAGCTTGATGACTCAGCGAGTGATCTTCATTGGAGCCTGGTATTATCAGCGTGTAATGTACATGATATATGAAAATACAATGTACGTGATACATGAAACGAAAGTTCACTTAGAGAGAGTGAAGAGGTGAAAAGCTAATCAATGCGGAATTTAAACTTTATGGCAACAAAAACTAAACACACAAGTAGATAACCAAGAGTGAAACCGGATTTTCAATTAAGGGCTCTAGAAACTCTCGTCAAAATTTCTCTTTTATAAGATTTGAGGTACTTTAATAGCTCTCTTTGTTCAAAACAAATGTAGGCACAATATCAAGCATGTATGAATTGTTGGCCCAAAGGTGACAATCATCAGTTTCTTATTTTGATGATAATAAAATATATGAAGTTATTTAGTACTAATCAAGTTCAAATGTTTAGTGTGTTTCAGGATTCTAGTAGAACTCATGTTTTCTTCCTAAAAAGGAAGATATTTATGGCTCAAAGGCACTCGAGCATGGGATTGAAGCTCAAACATCGCTTGTGGAGAAACTTGCTTGAAGACCTTGTAGTTGCTTAGAACCTTATAAAAATTAGTGTGCTAAAGTGTAGAACATAGAATTGATGCTCAAAAAGTTACACACACAAAAATACAAGTTTTCAAAAATATAATTTATTTTGTATTGGTGTTTTTGACATGTTTGGTCTTGATACATGTTTCATATTTTTCAATAATTTATAACATAGTTTAGAACTTGTATCTCCTTGCCCACATATGAATTGCCCACTTCAAAACCCATACAAAATTATTTAGAAAATTTTCAAGTTCTCTAAAACAGACCCAGGATTAGTTTCAGGCCAGGTCGATCGACCGGGCAGTCAACCGTTCCTATTTCAAGCCAGGTCGGTCGATCGGTGGGTCAACCGAACACCTAGCAAGGGGTCGTGCATGTTTGTACACGTTAACGGATGACCGACCAGTCGACTGCTAACCCTTGTGGTCGACCGTTTAGTCGACCGATTGGCACCCTTTTGGCCTCGGTTAGATCCGGTCGACCAGAGCCAACGACTCTTTTTTGTTTGAGCTAACGGTCCACCGACAAGCTGCCAGATATGCAATGACGACTAGTTTTTGAATCTGTTTTGTCTTTTCTATTTTCCAATGGGTATATTTTGAATTTATGGGTCATAACTCATCCCTAGTGACCTGGCAAACCTTTCCTATAGGTTTTATGAGTTGCTATATAAATGGGTCATTGGGTTTGAGTTGGACAACAAGTTTTTAGCCATATACTTTGAAAATCAAGTTTGTTTTTCAAAAGAGAGAGAGTTTTCAAGCCTTCCTTCTGAAAATACACCTAGGGGGGTGAATAGGTGTGTAGTTAATCTAATGACAAATGATGTAGAATTAAAAACTAATTGCAACACACTATGTGTAACCAAAGAGTGTAGCCGAATTTCCGGTGAGGGGCTCCGGACTATCTCCTCTAGATTCCTCTAAATAAGAATTGAAGTGCTATATGAAGCTCTCTTGGTTCAACACTAATGAGGCACACAATCAATATCAAGTATATATATGATATGAACAATATGATGCAATATAAGATATAAAAGAGAGAGAGTTAAGAGATAGTGGATCAAACGCAAACACTGAGATATGTTTCGAGATTCGAGCCACTGCTTTACGTCCCCGCCTTCACACAGAAGGATTTCCACTATATCCACACAGGACCTCCCACATAGGGAACCTCCACTGAGGAGTTACAATTACAAACTTAGGAGTACACAACTCCTTTCCAACACAACCACCTCTACACAAGAGGTAAGACACAAAGCCAAAACAACAATCACCTCTACCCAAGAGGGATAAAGGCACAAAACCAAACTCCACAACAATCACCTCTACACAAGAGGGATAACTACAAACCCAAAGCACAACCTCCTCTACACTTAGAGGGATATGCACAAAACCAAAGCAAAGGAAAGATTACAACTTGGTGATCTTAAAGACCACAAACAACTCTTGGTGATCACAATAAACCACAACTATATTTCTCACAAAATCAAGATCCTATAGATAGGATAGAGATGATAGCTCAAGTGTGAGAAAACAAAGTGTTTTGGAATGAAAAATAATAAAGAATAACACTTGAAAAAAAACACACCAAATAGATATTGAAATCAAGATCAAAATCAATCTCCCAAAGACTCTCTTTTCTTTGATTTTTCTAACACTTTAAAATTAATAAAAATAAAACTTTGTAGCCCAAAACTCTTTAAATTCTTGCTGCAAAACACTTGTAAGAAGGGAAGAAAAACTCTCCTAAAATCTTATGAAAAATAACCCAAGAGATGGTTATTTATAGCCTCTTAAAAAATAGATCCGTTGCAAGCAGAAAAAGGGCAGAAATGCCCTTCTGGTCGAACGGCCGGTCGACCGGGCCAACGATCATTTTTCTAATCGTTGTGCCCTGTCGACGGGGCCAAGCCTGTCGATCGACCGCCTGGTCGACCAGCCGCACCGGAGAGATGGGTGCTTTCAGTCGGTCGACCGCGCGATCGACCGGCCTACTTGGCTTGCCTATGCACGTCTCTTGTGCACATCGGCCGACCAGTCCGACCACTAGTCCGGTCGACCGCCAGCTGACCTGGCTGGGAATTTCAGGATTGAAAACTTGGTTATTTTAATTTCAATAAAATCCCATAATACTCATAAATTTCAAAAAAATAAGTTCTTGTAAGATATTGGAATAACAAATATGCGTGACTAAAAATTAACACATATTACAAACTATTTGAACTATTTTTGTGATTTAAAATATTTGGCCTTAAACAAAAATCATATTTTCCAAAAACCAAACTTTGAAATGAAAATATGATTTTCCCCAAACTTGTATAAATACAAAAACATGATATTTAAATACATTTGAAACATATTGTGTATGGATAGAATCCAATACACATGTACATGATATATCAATGTTTTTGACATGAAATTTAAAAATAAGTTTTGCTAATTACAAAGCTCTAAACACATGAAATAAACCATCAAAATTAGTTTTTCCAAATATGTGAAGTACAAATGTATATAGATGAAATCTAATATACATTAAACCATGTAAACTTGTTTGATTCATCTATTCATGAAAATCATATATATGTATATTCGAAATCCAAATCGGTTAAACTGAAAACCAAAACATATTAAACTTGTGTGTGTAAACTTGAGCATATCAATACTATCTATCTTTACACAAGATCTAAACACAAACTGAAGTTTTCTTGTAGAACTCATTCTCCAAATCGACTCGATTCAAACACGACCCAATGAGCTTAACTCCAACCGAGTGCTAGATGTGATCTTGATGCGCGAGCTCTTGAATCAAC
Organism: Agave tequilana; assembly: GCA_038442645.1. Classification (NCBI taxonomy): domain Eukaryota; kingdom Viridiplantae; phylum Streptophyta; class Magnoliopsida; order Asparagales; family Asparagaceae; genus Agave; species Agave tequilana. The sequence continues at coordinate 34,170 of JAVJIF010016571.1, forward strand.
ATGTGTTAGCTCCAAAAACTCCTTTATTGAAGCTAAACACCTACTAATATCTTGATCAATAACTGAAACTATGTAAACACAAGATTATTAGTAAATTAACTTTCATAAGTTAGTCATCATCAAAACTAAGGTGAAAGACCTTTGGGCTAACAATCTCCCCCTTTTGATGATGACAAAACTTATGAGATTATATATATGCATCCATTAAGGATAGGCTTCCTAGAAGCTCCCCCTTAACATATGCATATCTAATAAACATATAAAGATATGCAATGAAGCTCAAGACACCAATAAAACAAGATATATGCATAAATACATAGTAAAATATGCATATGTAAACCTGAATTCTTCTCCTCCTTTTTATCACTCATTAACAAAGGGTGAAAACAAATAGACAATAAATAAAAAATTTGATACCAATAAACACAATCGATTAAGAGAACCAATTGAAAGAACCAATCCTTTTTTTTTTGAATTGATACTGTAACGCCCCGATCCCGCGGGTACGGAGACGTTACTGCAACGCATATACGTAGGTCAGAACTACCCTCACGTATATACGCTAAGCATCAGTACAAGCAAGAATCAGAGTACGGAAGCAAGTGGTGCATTATACATTCCAATACATGAGTCCAATTACAGAGTCATCACCAGAGGTGATTAATATTACAATAATATTACATCACCTGATAGGCGCAAATGCGAGAATACAAGAAATATACATATATGAACAGTACACAAGGGTGCTCACGAGATAGCTGGAGATATCGCGAGCCAACCAGGAGGTGCAAGGATGGGACTGGAGTTACAGCTGATCTGACCGCTCCACAGAAGTAAACTTGGTCCTCAGCAAGAAGAATCCTCTAGCTCCAAGCTCCAGGACCTGGACGTGAGAATCCAGGGGAGTCAGATGAAACTCCCCAGGCGAGTAGTAATACGAAAGCCAAATGGCGAGTATACGTGAGCACATGCGTATCAGTAAATCTGGATTGTAAGCATGAATACTATATTGTAGACATAAGCATGCAGGAACAAAAGGTATACAGTATGTGACATCCATGGCATAACAAGATAAACAGTAAAGAAGATAGGGCAATACTAGTTATCTCCTAAGTTATTATAAACCGATAAAACAGAATAAAAACCGATTACGAGTAAATCCAATTGTACAGGTTTAGGTCATGGCTCCATGAGGTTAGTACTTCGAAGGAATAATCCAAACAAGGAAACCCTCATCCATATACCTTTACTTCACATTACCGTGACCTGAACACGTACAGCTCGAAATACAAAACAATGCGGCGGAGACGTATTAGAATTATTATTATGATTAGGCTGTCTAAGTTGTAGGTTTTAGTATGCGTCCCATTACACATACTTCTACTTACAACTTACAGAGCAAGTTATCTGGAAACTGATTAAAGTTCGATGAATCATGTTCTGGATGGGTCCCGTACATGCCCGGGACAACGGTTCAGGAGTATCCGGTGCTGAGCCGGAACGTACCGCTAGGTACCGGGACTTATGGACGCCCGAACAGGAATAGAGTATCGCAGATCCCATAGAAATAGGTCTAGGGCGTGTGCATACCCGGCATGAATATCAGGAGTAGGGGTGCCAGCACACCCCACGGAATCCCTGGTGGCCGCCAGGTGATCCCTCAAGTATGTGGCCACGCGTGACTCGATAGTGCCACCATGAACATGATTAATCAGGGCCCATCAGTTTCCCCAAACCGGTACAAGTTGTCTAATTATAATAGTACATCAAATAAGCGGGACATGATCAGGAATGGGGATCATAACAGGAGTCATAATAGGAATCAGGTATAAACAAGAGATGGCCCTGCAGATTCAAGAGGTGGCCCCCACGGATTCAAGAGGTGGCCCCCACCGGTATGGTGTGGCACTTTGTTCCATGTGGCACTTTGCTCTGAGGGGATGGATTCTAGAGGTGGCCCCCACAGATTCAAGAGGTGGCCCCCACCGAGTGGTGTGGCACTTTGTGCTGTGTGGCACTTAGTTCCATTCAGGACTTGACAGGAACAGGCAGTACAACATGAGTCAGGATCAAGTAGTAGCATGACAGGTGTCAGGTGATAACATATTGAACAGAGTGTAACAGATTGTATCTGGCAAATAGTTAAATAGAATCAAGAGAAGCTGAGCAACTGGAGGCACATGATAAATACAAGGTCAATGGGAAGGGTCTATTGTCAATAGGAAGGTCAAACATGGCAATTAGCCAAACTTAGTCGACTAGAGAAAATAGTAGTCGACTGGATAAAAAGTAAGTCGACTATGAAGGGAAATCAAGTCGACTAATAAAGTCTGCGTTTTGGAAGAGCTGCGTTTCAGAAGGAAGTTAGTCGACTAGGGCGTTTGGGTAGTCGACTGGTCAGGGCTGCGTCTCAAGGAGCCGCGTTCCACAAGCCCGCGTCTTGCCACAAGTCCGCGTCTCATGAATCCGCGTTTCACAAATCCGCGTCTCACAAGAAAGAGTTAGTCAATAAGGGATGAAAAAGTAGGCAGCGTTCCAGGAAAAGGACGCGTTCCAGGAAAAGGTAGTCGACTGGCACAAAGGATTAGTCGACTAATAAGGTGCGTTCCAGAATAACCAGGCTGCGTTTCAAGGGTTTAGTCGACTTATGATTTGGGCAAGTCGACTAATACTGGGAAACAGTGAGCAGTAACAGCTTTTAAGAGTTATAGTTTGTTGATAAAAATACAAGTTCTTGGCGAGGAAAAGCACTCGCCGAAATAGGAAAATCAAGCGAGAACACTCGCATAGTCAATAAAATATGAAGGCAAGCGGATAGCGAGATTACTCGCCTAATCAACGATCTTTGCCGCGTCCAACGAAGGGAAGCTCGGTCCCAATCCAAAAGGAGTGGCCGGCCCTAAGTCTTGCCGCCGGAGAAGAAACACGGCCCCAATCCAAAAGGAGTGGCCGGTTCCAAGTCTTGTCAACGGAGGAGAACGCGGCCAAAATCCCAAGGAGTGGCCGGTCTCACAAAGTGATGGAGAGAGGTTGAAGGTGGTGTACTTGGTGAAGAAGGAAGCAAGAGAAGGAGCTCTCTCTCTTGGTGGCTTCTCTGTTGGAGGCAGGAAGCAAGGAAGAAGAAGAGAAGAAGTAAAAATGAAGAAAGAAAGAAGGAGAGGGGTATTTATAAGGGTTGGATTTGGGAAGTGATGCAAATGAAGAAAGGAAAGGGGTTTTTTGCAAAATGGGGGAGATTTGATGTTTCTCTTGCCACATGGCTGGTTGTGATGGAGAAAAAGGAGTGGGGGTATCTTGGAAATGATATTTTGGAAGAGGAGAATTTAATGAAGAGAGAGAAGAAGGGAAGAGAAGCATTTAATGAAGAGAGAGAAGAAGGGAATATAATGATGTTCACCACAAAAAACAAAAGAAACCAGGTGATTCCTTGCGTTTCCTTCATTCAAAATGCAGCACACTTCCTGCGTTTAGGCCAAATGAGCTAAACGCAGTGATTAGAGCTGCGTTTAGAGAAGGCTGCGTTTTATCAGAGGAGAGAGAAAATCAAGATATTTGATGGGATTTGATCTGAAGTGCATTAAATGCGGAATGGGGAGGATCTTTGCAATAAATGCGAAATCCCAGGTTGGTGAGATCCGCGTTTGGTGAAGGAGAGAGAAATGGGAAAAGACAGTAGAATATATATGGGGCAATCTTCTCGATATCTGGGAAAATACCGGAAAGGCCCAAAAATAAAGTAATCCGGAAAGTCTCCCAAAAATTCCCAAAAATCATAAATATTATAAAATGATTTTTGGTGAAATCGGTTTTCAAAGATTCAACCTCATTTTCAAGATAAAAATCATAAGGTCAACCGTCAATCTCGGTATATGCCGGATTGGCCGGGTTTTCAATAAAATCTGATAATTCCCAGAAAATGTATTTAGATAGAAAATATGATTTTAAGAAATAATGCCTAAAGGCACATTTAGAAATTCCAAACTATTTGTAAATTAAAAATCCGGGAATCAGTCAACAGTACTGGCCGACACCGGTGTTGAAGATTTTCAACTAAATCCAGGAAAATTTCAGAAAATCATAGAAAATCTAGAATATTGGAAATGATATTTAAACTGAAATCGGTCGAATCGGAATACCAGAATGTCCAAACCGAGCAATACTCTGGGATCGGGCCTTCGGTTCAAACTAAGGTTGACTCCGAATCCACGAACCCAAATCCAAGACAAAACAATCATATAAAGAATTCATAATATAAAACAAATACAAGAAGTAAATCGAAAAATACGGTTGAGAAATCTGAATACGCAACTAAGTACGTATTCCAGGAACGGGGTGTTACAATCCATCCACCTTACAAAAATTGCGTCCTCGCAATTTCGTTAAGGGGTAAATTGAACACAAGGAGGACAAAGGCTGGAATGAAGGCTTCATAAAACCAAAACAGGTGTAAGATAAACACAGGAGGGACCAGGATGGACAATGAGAATAGGATAAGGAGGAATATTCACGAAGGATTACCAACTCAAAATACAAAAGGTCAGGGGGTTGCTGCAAACGGTGACATCCTCAAGGTTCCTGCTCCAGATACTGAGCCTCATACTCTGCTGCTGCTTCATCTGATACCTCTGCTGCCATGTTGTGAACTTGACCTCTGCCATAATCTGTTCTAGGTCTTGCTCCTCTCTGTGGGTGATCATACTGCTGGGGTGGAAATGGGGCTCTTCGGTCTATGGGTTCTGGGTTCCTTCTCAGTGGTGGAGCTGGAAGTGCCGGGGGTGCTGCTCGTGCTGGAATTGCTGGTGGTATTGGGTAATTCCTCTTGAATGGACAATCACCTATAGAGTGATTCCCGGATCCACATACCAAACATAGCCTATTAGCCCTTTGGCAGTTGCGTTGGATGTGTCCGGGCTTTCGGCAGTACCCGCATATCATCTGCTGCTGGGGAGGTTGGAATGGTCGCTTAATCACTGGACCATGGGTTGTCCTAGCTGTATCTTCCTCACTTATCAACTGAAAAGGTCTCTTCGCTGACTTGCTCTGCACCTGGTTCTCATTCTTCTTCTCCAGTCCTCGTTCCACTTCACGGGCAATGGAGAGAACCTGAGAGTATGTCTTCAGCTGCTGGGGAATGAGGAACATCTGGACATCCATCTTCAGCCCTTGCTGAAATCTGCTAGCCCGTTTCTCTTCATCTGACACCATGTAGGGAGCAAACCTGCTGAGCCTCAAGAATTCGGCAGCATATTCATCCACTGACCGGTTGCGCTGTTGTAGCCGGATGAATTGTTCTTCCATTTCTTTCTGAGCTGTTGCCGGGAAGAATCTCTCATAGAAACCCTTTGAGAATTGATCCCATGTGATGGGTTTCTCCAGTGTTGCCTCTTCAGCCAACCACCAGGTTCTGGCCACATCTCTCAGCTGTATCTTGGCCACTTCCACTTGGTTCTCATCAGGAACTCGGGCCGCCTTCAAAAGATCTGTTGTGTCTATCAGCCACTGTTCTGCATCCAGAGGCTTCTCCGTTCCCGAAAAGACTGCCGGCTGTAATCTCCTGAAATCTGACACACTGCCTGGCCTCTGTTCTCGGGGTGCAACCAACAGTCCTTGACGTAACAGTTCGGTCTGCTGCTGTTGACTCTGCATCATCCCCTGAAGTACCCTCATCATACCATCATTGTCCCTGTTGGGTCCATCTTGTGAGGCGTTGGGACCATTGCGTGTTCCCCGTCTTTCCATATCTGAGTTGGTTGGAATGGGTAGCAAGGGGAAACTGGAAGGAAAAGATTGGAGATCTCAAGTTTCAAGAAATAGATCAGAAGGAAGAAATAGATAACTCTGCACTTGGAGTTTGGAATGTATAACCAGGACTCATGCATTCCAGTTGCAAATTTCTTTACCATTAATTTGCCATCTGGACGTACTGAGGAAGTAAGAGCCTAGGCTCTGATACCAACCTGTAACGCCCCGATCCCGCGGGTACGGAGACGTTACTGCAACGCATATACGTAGGTCAGAACTACCCTCACGTATATACGCTAAGCATCAGTACAAGCAAGAATCAGAGTACGGAAGCAAGTGGTGCATTATACATTCCAATACATGAGTCCAATTACAGAGTCATCACCAGAGGTGATTAATATTACAATAATATTACATCACCTGATAGGCGCAAATGCGAGAATACAAGAAATATACATATATGAACAGTACACAAGGGTGCTCACGAGATAGCTGGAGATATCGCGAGCCAACCAGGAGGTGCAAGGATGGGACTGGAGCTACAGCTGATCTGACCGCTCCACAGAAGTAAACTTGGTCCTCAGCAAGAAGAATCCTCTAGCTCCAAGCTCCAGGACCTGGACGTGAGAATCCAGGGGAGTCAGATGAAACTCCCCAGGCGAGTAGTAATACGAAAGCCAAATGGCGAGTATACGTGAGCACATGCGTATCAGTAAATCTGGATTGTAAGCATGAATACTATATTGTAGACATAAGCATGCAGGAACAAAAGGTATACAGTATGTGACATCCATGGCATAACAAGATAAACAGTAAAGAAGATAGGGCAATACTAGTTATCTCCTAAGTTATTATAAAACCGATAAAACAGAATAAAAACCGATTACGAGTAAATCCAATTGTACAGGTTTAGGTCATGGCTCCATGAGGTTAGTACTTCGAAGGAATAATCCAAACAAGGAAACCCTCATCCATATACCTTTACTTCACATTACCGTGACCTGAACACGTACAGCTCGAAATACAAAACAATGCGGCGGAGACGTATTAGAATTATTATTATGATTAGGCTGTCTAAGTTGTAGGTTTTAGTATGCGTCCCATTACACATACTTCTACTTACAACTTACAGAGCAAGTTATCTGGAAACTGATTAAAGTTCGATGAATCATGTTCTGGATGGGTCCCGTACATGCCCGGGACAACGGTTCAGGAGTATCCGGTGCTGAGCCGGAACGTACCGCTAGGTACCGGGACTTATGGACGCCCGAACAGGAATAGAGTATCGCAGATCCCATAGAAATAGGTCTAGGGCGTGTGCATACCCGGCATGAATATCAGGAGTAGGGGTGCCAGCACACCCCACGGAATCCCTGGTGGCCGCCAGGTGATCCCTCAAGTATGTGGCCACGCGTGACTCGATAGTGCCACCATGAACATGATTAATCAGGGCCCATCAGTTTCCCCCAAACCGGTGCAAGTTGTCTAATTATAATAGTACATCAAATAAGCGGGACATGATCAGGAATGGGGATCATAACAGGAGTCATAACAGGAATCAGGTATAAACAAGAGATGGCCCTGCAGATTCAAGAGGTGGCCCCCACGGATTCAAGAGGTGGCCCCCACCGGGTATGGTGTGGCACTTTGTTCCATGTGGCACTTTGCTCTGAGGGGATGGATTCTAGAGGTGGCCCCCACAGATTCAAGAGGTGGCCCCCACCGAGTGGTGTGGCACTTTGTGCTGTGTGGCACTTAGTTCCATTCAGGACTTGACAGGAACAGGCAGTACAACATGAGTCAGGATCAAGTAGTAGCATGACAGGTGTCAGGTGATAACATATTGAACAGAGTGTAACAGATTGTATCTGGCAAATAGTTAAATAGAATCAAGAGAAGCTGAGCAACTGGAGGCACATGATAAATACAAGGTCAATGGGAAGGGTCTATTGTCAATAGGAAGGTCAAACATGGCAATTAGCCAAACTTAGTCGACTAGAGAAAATAGTAGTCGACTGGATAAAAAGTAAGTCGACTATGAAGGGAAATCAAGTCGACTAATAAAGTCTGCGTTTTGGAAGAGCTGCGTTTCAGAAGGAAGTTAGTCGACTAGGGCGTTTGGGTTAGTCGACTGGTCAGGGCTGCGTCTCAAGGAGCCGCGTTCCACAAGCCCGCGTCTTGCCACAAGTCCGCGTCTCATGAATCCGCGTTTCACAAATCCGCGTCTCACAAGAAAGAGTTAGTCAATAAGGGATGAAAAAGTAGGCAGCGTTCCAGGAAAAGGACGCGTTCCAGGAAAAGGTAGTCGACTGGCACAAAGGATTAGTCGACTAATAAGGTGCGTTCCAGAATAACCAGGCTGCGTTTCAAGGGTTTAGTCGACTTATGATTTGGGCAAGTCGACTAATACTGGGAAACAGTGAGCAGTAACAGCTTTTAAGAGTTATAGTTTGTTGATAAAAATACAAGTTCTTGGCGAGGAAAAGCACTCGCCGAAATAGGAAAATCAAGCGAGAACACTCGCATAGTCAATAAAATATGAAGGCAAGCGGATAGCGAGATTACTCGCCTAATCAACGATCTTTGCCGCGTCCAACGAAGGGAAGCTCGGTCCCAATCCAAAAGGAGTGGCCGGCCCTAAGTCTTGCCGCCGGAGAAGAAACACGGCCCCAATCCAAAAGGAGTGGCCGGTTCCAAGTCTTGTCAACGGAGGAGAACGCGGCCAAAATCCCAAGGAGTGGCCGGTCTCACAAAGTGATGGAGAGAGGTTGAAGGTGGTGTACTTGGTGAAGAAGGAAGCAAGAGAAGGAGCTCTCTCTCTTGGTGGCTTCTCTGTTGGAGGCAGGAAGCAAGGAAGAAGAAGAGAAGAAGTAAAAATGAAGAAAGAAAGAAGGAGAGGGGTATTTATAAGGGTTGGATTTGGGAAGTGATGCAAATGAAGAAAGGAAAGGGGGTTTTTGCAAAATGGGGGAGATTTGATGTTTCTCTTGCCACATGGCTGGTTGTGATGGAGAAAAAGGAGTGGGGGTATCTTGGAAATGATATTTTGGAAGAGGAGAATTTAATGAAGAGAGAGAAGAAGGGAAGAGAAGCATTTAATGAAGAGAGAGAAGAAGGGAATATAATGATGTTCACCACAAAAAAACAAAAGAAACCAAGGTGATTCCTTGCGTTTCCTTCATTCAAAACGCAGCACACTTCCTGCGTTTAGGCCAAATGAGCTAAACGCAGTGATTAGAGCTGCGTTTAGAGAAGGCTGCGTTTTATCAGAGGAGAGAGAAAATCAAGATATTTGATGGGATTTGATCTGAAGTGCATTAAATGCGGAATGGGGAGGATCTTTGCAATAAATGCGAAATCCCAGGTTGGTGAGATCCGCGTTTGGTGAAGGAGAGAGAAATGGGAAAAGACAGTAGAATATATATGGGGCAATCTTCTCGATATCTGGGAAAATACCGGAAAGGCCCAAAAATAAAGTAATCCGGAAAGTCTCCCAAAAATTCTCAAAAATCATAAATATTATAAAATGATTTTTGGTGAAATCGGTTTTCAAAGATTCAACCTCATTTTCAAGATAAAAATCATAAGGTCAACCGTCAATCTCGGTATATGCCGGATTGGCCGGGTTTTCAATAAAATCTGATAATTCCCAGAAAATGTATTTAGATAGAAAATATGATTTTAAGAAATAATGCCTAAAGGCACATTTAGAAATTCCAAACTATTTGTAAATTAAAAATCCGGGAATCAGTCAACGGTACTGGCCGACACCGGTGTTGAAGATTTTCAACTAAATCCAGGAAAATTTCAGAAAATCATAGAAAATCTAGAATATTGGAAAATGATATTTAAAACTGAAATCGGTCGAATCGGAATACCAGAATGTCCAAACCGAGCAATACTCTGGGATCGGGCCTTCGGTTCAAACTAAGGTTGACTCCGAATCCACGAACCCAAATCCAAGACAAAACAATCATATAAAGAATTCATAATATAAAACAAATACAAGAAGTAAATCGAAAAATACGGTTGAGAAATCTGAATACGCAACTAAGTACGTATTCCAGGAACGGGGTGTTACAGATACCAATATTGAAAATGTAAGCTATGCCAAAGCAAAATATTTTTCATCATAAATACTGAAAGTAAGATACCAATTGAAAAGTAAAACCAATTGAAAGATAAAATAAGAATTTTTCTCCCCCTTTATGAAATACCAATAAAAATAATGCATAAGCTTGTATAAGAAATCAATTGAAAAATAATTGACATTAAGAACTAAATCAAGCTTAGTAAGAAATAATTTGTGCACAATCAAACCATATATATGTATGTATGAAATGGATATACCAATTGAAATTGATATTAATTGAAATTTGAAGCATACATATATAAGAAAATAAATATGAGTATATAAACATATGAAATATCATAAAGATCATGTGTATAACTTATACCTACCACCCTTTTCATGCACATGATAAAAGATATTCATTAGGCATACAAGGCATGGTCTCCCAACCATACGCCCTTGGAAGGTAGGGTTTTCCAAAAATTAAGAGTTTGAAAATATAATATGTTTGAAAATCACTACCAATTGAAGAATAAAGACTAGTTTTAAGGATAATTTTGAAAACTAGTACGAAGTCCTTCAAGAAAGGAATAAAATAAGACAATATCCATGAGATCAAGAAAATTAAATAATAATTAACACTCAAGGTCTATAAAGCACATATAAAACTCATAAAAATAAAATCATGAGTAAACACCAAATATAGAGTGTATGAATCATGTAATCAACAAAATCATGAAAATAGCCAATGAAGCTCAATGAAATTCTTTCATAAACATGAAAATCATAAAATTTAATTTTCATCAAAACAATACAAACTTCAAGACATATGTATATTTTGTCAAAACTAGAAGTATACGTACATATCCTAAACACAAGTGAGTCCATAATAAAAATTTATATGAAAAGTAAATGACTCTAGGATAGACATGTATATCCAATAATTTAGACAAAATTAACATATACATGAAGATAAATGTATTCTTATGAAAATATGTACAAAAATAGGGAAAACAAGTAAAGATGAAAGAATCATCAAAACTAGGTTATACAAGTACATCCAATGAGTACAAATGAGTAATAAAGTATAAAACACAATAATCAGTTGTGGCTCATTAGTTGTACAAGTATAAACAAAAGTTTTAATAAAAATTTCATCTAAACATGTAATCAAAACATTAAGTGCAAATCATCAACAAAAATGATCATTAAGGTAAATGCACGTGTTTTAGAGTTAAGATATACACAATAGCTAAATAATAGTGAGAACACAAAATATGAATCCATATGAACATGGGTATATCTCAAATACTACATATATATCACAAGTCTAATTAACATGGCATTTAACATAATAATCATAAAAAATCAAAACATGCTAAAAGTTTATCAATGAGGGCATGTAAATAAAATGAGAGTTAAAAATAGTTATCAAAACCAATAGGGCTAATATCTAGGTCTCCAAACCATGATGGTCCTTCCACTAAACTTTCCTTGAAAGTGATGTATGTAAAAGTGTCACCATTTAGCTCGGAACGCATCCACCATTAACGCACCAATACCCTCACTTCATGTGAGAGCCCACACCTACATCAAGTACAATAGGAGTAGATTTTCGTACCTATACCTTATTGAGTCATGGGGGTAAGCACCTTTCCTAATCCAAACAAATTTATTTGCAAAATTTGAAGTATTTAATCTATTATAACAAAATTTTGCAAGGTGACCCTTACGTCCACAATGTGTACAAGTGTACACATAAGCATATATGGAATCATGTGTGTGAGCATGATGAGCATGTGTATGCCGTATTTTGTGTGCATGAATATGAGGAGCATGTTTCTTATGAAACATGGATTCCAAACGTGTGAGGTTCATAACACATTGGCTTAAAGTGAAGCCCAAACAATCTATACCTTTCTTCAATATGCAAATATCATTATTAATACTTGAAGAAGAAGTGGAACATGCAATAAGTTTATCAATAGATGGTGATTCTATAGTAACATGACAAACATGAGCATCAAAATCATTTTTCAAAGAGGCGTTTTCTTTTGAAACAAATTCCAATTCTTTTAAAATCAAAGCAATTTTATTTTTAAAGAATTGTTCGCTTTTATAACAAAATCAAGTTTTGAAGACAAAACCTTATTTTTCTTCAAAATATCATCACAATCATTTTTATTCTTTAAAATTTTATTTTCATTTAAGGCAAGGTCAAGTTGGGATTTCAATGAGTCCCTTTCTTTTGAAATCTCATCCCTCTCTTGCAAAATCATATTAATTTTTGAAAAATAAGTCCTTATTTTCTTTTTTAATTTAAGGCTTTTCTTTTTCAAAACCTTGTACTTTTCAAGCAAGTTTTCACAAAATAATGAAAGTTTTTCATTTAAGGCATCGACATCCATATAGTTATCACCTGAAGAACTAGCACTATCATCTAGTTGAGTTTCTGAATGTGCCTCAAGAGAGTCATTTCCTTAGACCATGTAGCATGCTTCGTCGGACTCATTTCCACTAGATTCCTTCTCCACGTAGTTTGTCGTTTGAAGCTCGGGAGATGTTAATGTGTTCCACATTGCAAAAGCAGAATCACAATGAGAAACCGTAGATAAATATTCTTTACTAAGTGAATGCTTTAGTGCATCTAGGGCTTGTGCATTAGCCTCAATGTACTTAACATTACCAAAATAGATTTTATTGGTAGTAGCAAGATAGACATGCAAACCTAGGGTTTTTAAACAAGCACTCATCCTAAGCTTCCATATATTGATGTTAGAAACATCAAACATGGGAGGGGCAAGGTAATCCATGAGTGTAAAAACTATATGTGTGCAAATACAAATCTAGATTAGCTAGCCAAGATCTCACTCCTAGGTAGTTAAACCTAACATCAGGAGCGTAGGCTCTGATACCAATTGACAATACACCTAAGGGGGATGAATAGATGTATAGCTAATCTAATGACAAATGATGCGGAATTAAAAACTAATTATAACACACTATGTGTAACCAAAGAGTGTTGCCGAATTCCCAGTGAGGGGCTCTGAATTATCTCCTCTAAATTCCTCTAAATAAGAGTTGAGGTTCTATATGAAACTCTCTTGGTTCAACACTAGTGAGACACACTGGTTTAATACTAGTGAGGCACACAATCAATACCAAGTATATATATAATATGAGCAATATGATGTAATACAAGATATAAAAGAGAGAGTTAAGAGATAGTGGATCAAACGCAAATACCGAGATATGTTTCAAGGCTCGAGCCACTACTTTACGTCCCCGCCTTCACACAGAAGGATTTTCATTATGTCCACAATGACCTCCACACAGGGAACCTCCATTGAGGAATTACAATTACAAACTTAGGTGTACACAACTCTTCTCTCCAACATAACCACCTCTACACAAGAGGCAAGGCATAAAGCCAAAACAACAATCACCTCTACACAAGAGGGATAAAGGCACAAAGCCAAACTCCACAACAATCACCTCTACACAAGAGGGGTAGCTACAAACCCAAAGCACAACCTCCTCTACACTTAGAGGGATATGCACAAAATCAAAGTAAAGAAAAGATTACAACTTGGTGATCTCAAATACCACAAACAACTCTTGGTGATCACAATAGACCACAAACTATATTTCTCACAAAAACAAGATCCTATAGATGGATAGAGACGATGGCTCAAGTGTGACAAAGCAAAGTGTTTTGGAATGAAAAATAATGAAGAAAACACTTAGAAAAAACACCAAATAGATATTGAAATTAAGATCAAAACCAATCTCCCAAAGGCTCTCTTTTATTTGATTTTTCCAACAATTTAAAATAAATAAAAATAAAAATTTGTAGCCGAAAAACTCTTTAAATTCTTGCTACAAAACACTTGTAAGGAGGGAAGAAAAACTCTCCTAAAATCTTATGAAAAACAATCCAAGAGATGGCTATTTATAGCCTCTAAAAAAATAGATCCGTTGCAGCTAGAAAAAGGCAGAGATGCCCTTCCGGTCGACCGGCAGGTCGACCGGCCAACGGTCATTTTCTGACCGTTGTGCCTCCGGTCGACTGGGCAAAGCCTGTCGGTCAACCGCCCGGTCGACCGGCCGCACCCGAGAGATGGGTGCTTTCAGTCGGTCGACTGGCCTACTTGGCTGGCCTGTGCACGTCTTTCGTGCACATCGGTCGACCGATCCGGTCGGCCGACTGCTGGTCCGGTCGACCGTCCGATCGACCGCCAGCTGATCTGGCTGGGAATTTCAGGATTGCAAACTTTGTTATTTTAATTTAAATAAATTTCACAAAAATAAGTTCTTGTAAGATATTTGAATAACAAATATGTGTGACTAAAAATCAACACATATTACAAACTATTTGAATTATTTTTGTGATATAAAATATTTGGCCTTAAACAAAAATCGTATTTTCTAAAAATCAAACTTATGAAAATCTGATTTTTCCCAAACTTGTATAAATACAAAAATATGATATTTAAACACATTTGAAACATATTATGTATGGATAGAATCCAATACATATGTACATGATATATCTATGTTTTTGACATGAAATCCAAAAATAAGGTTTGTTATTACAAAACTCTAAACACATGAAATAGACCATCAAAATAAGTTTTTCCAAATATGTGAAGCACAGATGTATATAGATGAAATCTAATATACATTAAACCATGTAAACTTGTTTTGATTCTATCTATTTATGAAAACCATATATATGTATTTTCGAAATCCAAACCGGTTAAACTGAAAACCAAAACATATTAAATTTGTAACTTGAGCATGTAAATACTATCTATCTTTACACAAGATCAATACAAACCAGAGTCTTCTTGTAGAACTCCTTCTCCAAGCCGACTCGATCCAAACACGATCCAATGAGCTTGACTCCAACCGAGTGCTAGATGCGATCTTGACGCGCGAGCTCTTGAAGCAATATGTGTTAGCTCTCAAAACTCTTTTGTTGAAGCTAAACACCTACTAATATCTTGATCAATAACTAAAACTATATAAATACAAGATTATTAGTAAACTAACCTTCATAAGTTAGTTATCATCAAAAATAAGGTGAAAGGCCTCTGGGCTAACACCTTCTTCAAGTTTAATCTTTCCAATGCTATTTTCAGTTGGTTTTCAAGCTCTCAAATTCTTTCTAACTGAATTTCTACTCTTATATAACTCCTTGAGCTTCATTTCTTATTCTACTCTATAGAAAGTTGTAAGAGAGAGTGTTTGTGACTTTGTCTTATCACCAAAAGCTTTGTAACATCAATTGGCTGCTATCTCTTGTGTAGAGGGTTGAGTGGTAGAGTTGTGTACTCCGGTCTTGTGTAGATCAAATTATAATTCCTTATTGTAAGGTCTCTTTGTGAAATATCCCTTAATGGATAGTGAAATCCTTCATAGTGGTGAAGGCCGGGGACGTAGAGCAGTGGCTCGAACCCTGAAACAAATTAATTGTCTTTATGATTGCTTGTGTCTTACTCTCTATTGCTTTTCATTATTCATACTTGTGTGGTTCATTTTGCATACTATTATAACTTTCATTTTATCACTTTCACTATCGGTATTTACTCATCTCAACAAGGAGGCTATTGAGCACTTCAACTCATAATCTAGAGGAATTAAGAGAAGTTCTAGAGCCTTTCACGAGAAATTCAGTTACAATTCTTTTTTTGAGTGACCGGTTTGCATCATTTATCATAAGTAGTATTTAACTTGCATTTAATTAGCATAACACCTATTCACCCCTTAGGTGTATTTCAATTGGTATCGGAGTCTTGGTATCTAATTTTTGGCTTAACCACCTTGGAAAGATCCTAGATTGCTAATTACTCATTCACAATTTCTTTTTCATCCACAATAGTAAAAATGGCCGAAGGTATTAAGACCCCCTAAGTTTGATGGCATTAACTTTCCTATATAGAAGGTTAAGATGATCATATTTTTGCAATCTTTAGGAAGCCGGGTTACAAAGACAGTGACTAAATCGTTTAGTGTACCCATTGGTGATGAGAACAGTTGGTTCGACATTGCCACCAAAGAGTTTGATGCAAATGTTAAGGCACACTATGCCTTACTTCAAGCCTTGAACGATGATGATATAGTTAGGATCATCCACTGCAAATCCGCCTACGAGATTTGGACACACCTAGAGGTCACACACGAGAGAACATCACAAGTCAAGAGAGAAAAAATTGATCTCTTGCGTTCCCAATATTAAAATTTTACCATGCGTGATAATGACTCCATTGATGACATGGTAACAAGATTTACTAAAATAACTAATGGTCTTCCTTCTTTAGGTGATGCCATTAACAATGACCAAAAAGTAAGGATGTTCATTCGTGCATTTCCACCTTCATGGAAAGTCAAAGCTACTACATTGAAGGAGCTAAATGACAAAGAAGAGATGGAGCTCATCGATCTTATAGGAAACCTTAAGACCCATAAACTGGAGAGGAAGGCAAGAGAATATATGGCGCCACAAAAGAAGAAGATGATCGCCTTGAAATCTACTCACACCATCTCCGATGATGATGATAAAAAAGAAGATGACGAAGAACTCTCCCTCCTAGTGAAAAATGTAAGGAGGATGTACAATAAGGGCAAGTTCAACAATAAAAGACGATGACAAGGAAAGGAAGACAAGAAGATCATTTGCTTCAATTGCAGGAAGCCCGGTCAGATAGTTGCGGATTGCCCGGAGACCAAAAGCAAACCATCTACCTCCAAGAAGCCCCACAAAAAGAAGGCTCTCAAAGCTCCTTAGGACTTGGAGAGTGAAACCGATGAAGAGGTAGACATGGCAAATATACGTTTCATGGTAAATGACAATATATCTAAGGTAACATCAGAATCAACCCTTGATGAATGTGAATTAACTATAGATGAATTGGGTGAGGCATATGAAGAACTTTCAAATAATTATGATTTTCTAAAGAAGAAATACCTTAAAATGAAAAAGAAAAATGAAACTCTGCAAAATAAAATTATCACTTTGTCTAAAGAAAAAGATACTTTATCTTCCACACTCACATCTACACAAAAAGATTTTGATGAATATAAAATTTCATGTAAAGTAAAATTTTCATTAATTGATAAAAATAAGATTTCTATTTTAAAAGATAAAATTATCTCTTTAAGAGATGTGTTAAAGAAATATGAATTCGATAAAACTAGATTTAAGGCAATGTTTCCTAAGAAACACACTCCAAAGAAACATGTTCGTACTGTACATGCTCATCATACTACACACACTCCTAAATCACAATATATTCATACACTTCATTCTAAACATGCTACAAACACGAAACATGCTCATATCCTACACACACATCATGCTTTTATATATGGTAGAGTTTCTTTTTGCACTTATTGTGGCTGAAAGGGTCACTTAGCTAAAATTTTCTTTTATCACATAAATGCCTCTAACGATCATGTTTGGGTTTGAAGAACTAACTCCATAGGACCCAAGAAAATATGGGTACCAAAATCAACCAATTCTTTACTTGATATAGGTACACACCAAGGCTCCAAGACGTAGGGAGCGGTGGTATCTTGATAACGATTGCTCAAAACATATGAATTGAGATATCAACAATTTTGTAACCCTATCAAGATACTATGAAGGTGACACCGTCACCTTCGGAGATAATTCAAAAGCAAAATTATCGGTATAGGTAACATCAAAATTGGCTCATCTCCTTTAATTGAAAATGGTGTTTTAGTTGATAGTCTCAAGCATAATCTCTTGAGCATTAGTCAACTTTGTGATAGAGGTTTTAAAGTTATTTTTGATGATTTCTCTTTCCATATTTTAGATAGAAAATTAATGCATGTGTTCTTTCCAATTTTCATGAAAATAATATTTACATGATTGATATGTCTAATTTACATTACAATGCTATATGTTTAAATATTTTTAATGAAGATTCTTGGTTATGATATAGGAGACTAGGACATATTTCATTTGACCATCTATCTAGAAGTAACACTAAGGAAGTGGTGAAATATATTCCCTATTTGAAATTTGAAGAGGACTGCATTTGTGATGTACCAAACTTGAAAAACAAACCAAGTCATCTTTCAAAGCAATCAAGGATATCAAGGCATCAAGACCATTAGAATTAATCCACATGGATTTGTTTGGTCCAACTAGAATCAAAAGTCTAAATGAAAATTGTTTTATTTTTGTTTTGGTTGATGATTTTTCTCATTTTACATTGGTATTCTTTTTAGAACATAGAGATCAAGCTTTTTAACATTTCTATGTGTTTAGAAAAAGAGTTGAAAAAGAAAAAAATTTTCAATTTTGCGCATAAAGAGTGATAGAGGTGGTGAATTCATTAACCATTCTTTTATAACCTATTTTGAAGAAAATAGAATTAAACATGAACTATTTTGTTCTAGAACTCCACAACAAAATGGAGTCATTGAAAGGAAGAATCGTACTTTTCAAGAAATGGCTAGGACAATGATTAATGAATACAGACTCCCTCAATATTTATGGTAGAGGTCGTAGGCACTTCATGTTACATCTCAAATAGAATTTATTTTTGTAAAAATACTTTTAAAAGTTCTTTTGAAATTTACTATTTGATTAAACCTAATGTTTCATACCTTAGAGTTTTTAGCTGTAAATGCTTTGTTTTAAACACTAAAGAAAATTTAAAAAAGTTTATACCAAATCCTTTGAAGCTATATCTGTTGGGTTTCTAATACTAGTAAGGCCTATAGAATTTTCAATACCTCTACTTTGACTATTGAAGAATCTATACATATCAAGTTTGAGGAATCTAATGCTTTTGTGAAGAATGTTGTAGAGATTGATTCCTTAGGTAGAAACATAGAGAAAGTAACCTTAAAGAAATCACCAATACAAGAAGAAAAGCCAAAGCTTGATGAATAAGGTGAAGTTAAAGAGGTTGAAGTGGAGCCTACACTACCGCTTCTAAAGTATTGGATATATGCTTCAAATCATCTCAAAGACCTCATCATAGGTGATGTATCCAAGGGGGTAACAACTCGATTCAAACTCCATGATTTATGTGGCCATTTTGCTTTTATTTCTCATATAGAACCAACGAATATCCTCGAAGCCAAGGGCGACTCGCATTAGTTGCTTGCAATGCAAGAAGAGCTCAATCAATTTAAGCGTAACCAAGTTTGACAACTTGTTCCTAGGCCCCATGATAGACCAACTATTAGTACTAGATGGATTTTTAGGAACAAGTTGGATGAGTTGGGTAATGTTATTAGGAATAAAGTTAGGTTAGTGGCCCAAGGTTACACCCAAATCAAAGGTATCGATTTTGAGAAAAGCTTTGTACCTTAGCACGGCTTGAAGCCATGCGATGACATTTGCTTTTGCTTCATTTAAAGATATCAAGCTTTTTCAAATAGATGTCAAAAGTGCATTTTTAAATAGTTTTATAGAAGAGAAAGTGTATGTTGAACAATCCCCTGGGTTTGTTGATCCTGCACATCTAGATTTTGTATTTAAACTTGACATATATGGTTTAAAATGGGTATGAAAGACTTTCAACTTTTCTAATTTCAAATAATTTTGTAAAACGTAAAGTTGATACCACTTTGTTTACAAAGCATGTAGATAGTGATATAGTGCTATCTTAATTGTTTAAATTTATGTTGATGATATTATTTTTGGATCCACTAATGAAAAACTTTGTAAAGATTTTGAATCATACATGAAGAATGAGTTTGAAATGTCTACTATGGGAGAGCTAAACTACTTCCTTGGGCTCCAAATCAAGTAAAAGAGTGATGAAATTTTCATAAATCAGGCCAAGTACACAAGAGAACTTATCAAGAAATTTGGGTTTGTAGATGCAAAACTAAGTAAGACTCCCATGGCCACTACAACAAAACTTGACAAGGATGAATAAGGTATAAATGTAGACATTAAATTTTATAGAAGACTGATTGATAGTTTACTTTATTTAATGACTAGTAGGCTGGATATTATGCTTAGTGTGTGCTTATGTGCTAGATTTCAATCTTCTCCTAAAGAGTCTCACTTAATTGCAGTAAAACACATTATTAGATATTTTAAGGGTACTATTGGAATGGGCTTGTGGTATCCGAAGATCGGACAATTTTCTATGACGATTTATTCTGATACCGATTATGCCGGTTGTAGAGTGGATAGGAAGAGCACTAGTGGACTTGTCAATTTTTAGATAATTGTCTAGTTTCATGATCTTTCAAGAAATAAAATTCCATAACCCTCTCAACTGCTGAGGCGGAATATGTTGCGGCCAGGGCTTGTTGTGCACAATTCCTTTGGATGAAACATATTCTTCTTGACTATAATTTGCATTATGATCATATTAAAATATTTTCTGATAATACTAGTACTATTCATATGACTAAGAATGCAAATCAACATACATAGAGATTAAATATCACTTTCTTAGAGATCACTATGAGAAAGGAGATATTGAAATTGATTATGTTTCTACTGATTTTCAACTAGAAAATATTTTTACTAAGCCACTTGATTTCAACAGATTTTTTTCATTTGTGGAGAACTAAATGTTTGCATTATAGATTCATGAGTTTTTCATTATGTTGAAATCTATGTTTGTTTGCGTGTTTTCTAATTGATAGTTTGTTTACCCTTTTTGATGCATGACAAAAAAGGAGAGAAGTATTTGTTGAATTATTATTAAGTTTTGTTTTTGTATCATGTATATCCATTTTCATGCTCATATGCAATGTGATTGTACACGTGCATTGCGTATTTAGTGTCACATGTGTCACATTTTCATATTTATTTTATAATAAAACTCTGCTATTTAATTCAGTTTTAATGTCTAATGGTATGCAGGATAATTTATGGAGAAAAAAGAGAAAAGGACAAGTTTATTCATTTAAATCTGGAGTTTTAAAAGCTCAAGCAAATTAATGAAGATCTACTCAAATTCAGAGGTTTAGAAGCAATTCTATCTAAAGACTAGAGCAAATCAGAGAAGATAACACCAGATAAAATCAGTTAAGACTGAATTTTTAAAGATCTATTTGGTTAACTTGAAGATCAATAAAGATAATCCTAAATTCAGAAATCTAACGACATATCTTATTAGAAAATATGAGATAACAGATAGAGGATATTTTCAAATCTATTCCAACTAAATAAGATTTATTTGGATTTATTATTCTTACTTGAGAAATCAATGAAGATAATCTCAAATTCAGAAGTCAAGAGATGAACTTATCAGTATACAAAAAGATAATAAGGATAAGAATATTGGTTGTTGGGCTAGCAATTTGAGCTCATCTCTTTACCACCCTTTGTCACTCCTTTTATCCTATAAATACTGCAATTCTAAAGGCAAAAGGGAGACGATTGATCGGGGCGGAACTAACACTCAAAAAATATGTGTTTTATGAAATCAATGTAAAAGCATGCGTGCTAATATTCTCTCGATACTTTTGTTATAGCATTGGCTCAATGGGTCGAATCCACAGGGTCGAAAGGCGATAGAAGCATTAACAATTTATGTTCACGTCGGTTGTTAACAATTCTTCTTTGTTTAAAGAATGAGAAAAAGTAAAAGAAAAGGAAAAGAAATCCAAAAAGTGATAGGTGAAAAAGGCGATGAAAACAAAAATGTGAAAATAAAAAGGAATTGGTTTTGAAATAAAAAAGAAGATGAAACAAAAGTGAGCTAAGAAGTTGGTGAAAACAACAATGGAAAAATGATAAAAGGGTTTTGAAATTGATTTTTAAAACAAAGTAAAAAGAAGAAGGAAAACTATGAAAGAAAACTCATGGCTACTAACTACTAATTGCTCCACTAACCATAATAACCTTT
Organism: Agave tequilana; assembly: GCA_038442645.1. NCBI lineage: Eukaryota > Viridiplantae > Streptophyta > Magnoliopsida > Asparagales > Asparagaceae > Agave > Agave tequilana. The sequence continues at coordinate 55,842 of JAVJIF010016571.1, forward strand.
TAGTGATAGTTGTCTCACATGGATCCTTGGCCATCACTAGTCCTTAGCTTTAAGAGACGATACAAACATGGCTCATAAGATTGTTCTTCAATATTCAAATAACACATCCATACTACATAACAAGTTGCAAGCTACTATCATATCATCAAAATCGGTTAGAGGTAAGCATGAAATAAAGAATACTTTGCAAGTTAGCAAGTTAATGGGTTAGATGTTAAAAATGTTAGAATGTTAGAATCCATCACCATGAGCCATCAATGGCTCTCGCAAGAGCAAGGCCTTGTAGAGGCTATTAGATTCATGTGGATTATCAAGGTAGTGGTTAGCTGGTTAGTGGTTAGTAATTAGATTGCCATGGAGAAGAAAGATTAGCTAAGCATCATGTAGAAGATGGAGAACATTACAATGGAGAAGAAAGGAGACACCTTTACATAGATTGTCTCCATCTATTACATCAATCTCTCTCTTTCTCTTTCTGAATCTCTCAGCCCTAATACATGATCTAAAAACAAAATAAAATTACAAAAGAAAGAAGAAGAACACCTACACTACACTACATTAAAAGATAGAAAACCTAGCTTATTTTTCAATCTACTTGCATTTCGGGTCAGGGGTATACATAGGCAAACTGGGCTTCTAGAAGACAAGACGAGGCCACGCGTCGAAAATCGACGCTTGGTTCTTCTATATGGCCACAGAAATGCGGCCAAAACCGCGTTTCTGCGGCAAAACCAGGCACTTAAGTCCCTGGTTTTGGCGAGCGTGTTCCCGTCACTTCTAGGACCTTCTTGGTATACTTGGATTCGGGTATATTCGCCTGGATTTTCATCTGACGTGCTCAAGAGTCTAGGTTCAATATATCTTCTAGAAGATCCCTTACATGGCCTCCATGAATGCGGATTCAATTACCCAAAAATGGGTTTAATTAAGCTCTTATTACCCTTTTGCCCCCAAACTCTTGATTTATCTGCAAAGTAGACCAAAACACAATTAGAAATGATATATTATTCATAAATCGGTAAGAAAATGTGATATAATAATGCATAACTGTAGACTAATCACACCCCCGCACTTATCTTTTTTGTGGTCTCGAGAAAAACAAGAAAAGAAAAACTATACTACAAATATTATTACACCACTTTCGCAGGTGACGCGATTGCACTGAGCGTGTGCAATAAACCGTTAAACCTCTAGGCTTCCCCTAGATGAGGAGTTTTGTCTTCTGAGGATTTTCAGCGGATTGCACGCACAAAATTCATGAAGAAAGAAGACAAATGTTAGTATTTTGAAAACACATTTTGAAAGAGAGACAAGTTTACAAAATATTTTTGTAAAAATATAAGTGATCTCAGGTCATAAGTCCACCAAAATTATTCTTCCTTAAACTTAATCTATATGCAAGATCTTGTCTTCAATTAAGGTCAAAACTCAAAATTGGATTGAATATTTTATTCTTCATAAAACCTAGATAATTTAGACTTTGTGATAGTGAAAATTTCTGGGATTTCAACTCTAACCATCAAGTCATTTATATATATATTCTCTTCCCTTAATTTTCTTAGGCTTTCTAGTTCACCCAAGTAGTGAGTCTTTAACTGATGACTCCCAGACCGAATGGTCTTAGGGCACCAGATGAGAAAACATCCATCAGGTTTAAGGACTCGAGTAAATAAGGCCACAAAACTAAGGGAGATTATTTGTTCCTTTTGACCACCGTTAGGCGTGAATAATCATACTTCTTGAGGCATAATTATCCAGCTTAATAAGTGATTTTTTATTCATTTATACCATATATATTTTTATTTTTTTATTTTTTTACTTTTTGGCATTTTAGTTCTTTGTTTTCATCCCAAAAATGTGTAAGTGTGAAGTGCATACTATCTAAGGCAAAAAATTTAAGATAAAATTATCTCTCCAATTTATCTTACATAGCCTCCATTATTTCGACTAGGTTTAAGATGTCATAATTAAGGCTTCCTTAATTTCTAAGATCATTTTAATTTTTCTTGAAAATAGATCAAAACTTTGTCTCTTGTTTCAAAAAGTTTTTAAAGAAAGAAAAATTCTATACAAAGGGAAGATTTCTAAAAGTATCCTATAAGAAGTGAAAAAGAAAGAAAATCTAAAAAACTCTATGTCAGTAAACCCTCCCCTACACTTATCTCATGCATAGTCCTCAGTGCATCGTGATGTATGTATGCATGAAACAAAGAGAGAGGGAAGGAAAAATCACCTCAAGGTGGTAGTTCCAGTGGTGGTCTGATTGGTCCACAAAATGCGGCCCAATCCAATTTACGTAGAGTTTAGAGGAACCCACCATAGATCTCTATAATACAACCCATTATTATGATGTATATATGCATGATTTTTATTAAGAATTTTACTCCATTTAATTTTCAAAATTTCAAAATAATTTCAGAGTCATTATTAGCAACACCTTTGTCCCAAAATAGAGTATGAAAAGATGGAGTGATTGATTTGGGCTTAGGAAGTCCATGAACTAATACCGACTCAGGACTTGACTTAAGTCAAGTAAAAGCTCAGAAGTCCAAATTGGTTCAGGAATCCGGTCCAAATCAAGAAACTGAAATCCTATTCTACATTCATTTTCCCACAACAGAATGTGACATTGATGATTCAAGTTCTAAAATGACAGGTGTGGAAGTCAAAACTGACCCAAAAATATTGCTCAAGTTGAGTAGCGAAATAGGAGTCAATATTGATTCAGGAATTTGAACTAGATTACAAATTTGAGGATTGAAGTCACATTCTTATCTAAGTTCACTTTCTTTAAAAGGAAAACTTACCAATTTGTCAATGGGACATTCAAAAGTATGAAATTGGTCAAGTTCAATTTATTGATCATAAAAGATTTGTGATTCAATTTTACGGTGGATTGGCACAGGATCCAATGTTGACTCGGGAAAAAGCCTGAAATCAAGTAAAAATATCTCAGTCATTATGAAATCAGGAAGTGAAATTGAATTACCAAGTTGAGACTCAGGATCATATTCATGCTCAAGTTCAATCTTAAGAAAGGATAACTTGCCAAAATGTCAATGGGATTTTCAGCATTTGAAATTTGGTCAATTTCAAATGGGTGTGCTGAAATTGAATCTTGGTTTCCAGAATGATAAGAGTCCTGGGTCAGATCAATAGAGTTAGGGATATCTGAATTAGTCAAAAGTTGATAAGATAGAGTTTTCTCATTCCTATAAATGCTAACTAATTGACTCAATTGTGTTTTCAACCTATTGATAGACTGGGCAGAAGATTTTTAAAATTATAGTGCGGACTCCTGCAAGACTTCTATACTCTTTTCTAGGTATGATGTTTCTTCAAGTGGATGCTCTAGAAGAGGAGTGTAGGGATCTTGGTTTCCAAAACAACAAGAGTCCTGGGTCAAATCGATAGAATTAGAGATATCTGGATTGGTCAAAGGTTGATAAGATTTAGTTTCCTCATTCCTATAAATGCTAACCAATTGACTCAATTGTGTTTCCAACCTATCGATAGACTGAGAAGAAGATTTTTGAAATTATAGTGCGAAATCTTGCGAGATTTCTATATTCTTCTCTAGATGTGATTTTTCTTCAAGTGAATGTTCCAGAAAAGGAGTATAAGAATCTTGATTTTGGAAAGATAGTGAAAATCATGAGTCCAACATGTTTTGAGATTGAAGCTCAGACTCACGAGAGCACTCCATGGTAGACGGTTGGTTATTCTGAATACGTGAAACTGAGTATGAATCATGAAAATATTGTAGAATTGGTGAATTAATCTTCTTTTGTTGGGACTCAAGAATGGCTTGCACAACTTCTTTACTCTTTTCTAACTCAGATTTTTTCTTTAATGGGTGGTCCAGAAAAAGGAGTATAGGAAGCAAAATTAGGGAATGAAGATTATGAAAATTGTGAAAATTGTGGACAAGGTGGTGGAAAATTTGACTCAGGGGAGGTGAATCCCCATTGACTCTGTGACGAGTTGAAATTATTTTTGAAATTATAGTCATAAGATTGGGAGTATGGGTGGTACTGATTCGGATAAAGCCAACTCGATGTATTTGGTTGGTTCATATTATAAAAGGGCGGGCTAGAATTATCCGAATCAAATAGGGTCGTGTGAAATATGGATTCACATTAGGATTGAAAGAATTATTGTTGTTGAATTCCATTTCACAAACAATCACAAACAAAAAAGAAAAAGCAAGCAACAAACAAAAAGAAAAGAAAAAAAATCAAAACCAAGCCTATACTAAGGTTGATCTAGACCTAGACAACTCCTAACTGGTCGATTACCTGGGGGAGGTTGTTGTATGAATCTGACTACAAGCTAATCGTCCAGGTAGGAAAAAAATACGGTGGGAGGTATCCGTGCGTAAGCAACGGGCCATAATTACGCCAAACTACGGTATCTTCAAGGTGTAACCTCTTAATCCACAACCTTAGACACCGATTTCACAAGAGTAAGATTCAAAATAAGTTCGACCCTTGGTCAATCTCTTAATGAGTTCGAGATGTCCCTAGGTGCCAACGTCTATCAATTTTTATTAGGGTTTGGATTGTTTGAGTGGGGAGGTGGTTTTTTTGGTTAAGGAAGGGTGATGAAATCTCCACCTTATCTTGTTATTGGGTTATGCCCTTAAGTCTAATTCATGCAAGTGTGCAATATAGATAAGAATATAACACAAAGCGAGTAAATTACCCACGTGTTTGTCCTATGCTATATGCAATGCCATATGTACACCTTAGTATAAATCACAACAATAAAACAAAATACCGTATATTGGAATTAAATTGACAAGTGCCAAAATGCAAATGTCTAAACTGTTTTAAAAGTGTCCAAATAATGTATTTTAGTTTTTTAATTTATTACAGTCTGTGGGCAATCAAAGCAGAAATTTAGCATCAGAATATATCAATATATGCAACTTGCAAAAATCCTATAAAAGATGAAGTCAAAAAATGCCACAAAAGTGTCGCGTTTTCGCGGCTTTTCTTGGGTTTCGCGGCACAATTTAGGAAGCAGGGTCCCTGCTTTCTAGAGTAGGGACATGCAAGCAAAAGGAAAGTTCTGCAATTTTAGTTTCTACAAAAATCTACCTGCACACCAAAATAGAGAAGAAAATGTTAACAAAAACGTGAGTTTAAACCACTCCCATCCCCGGCAGAGGTGCGAAAAATTTGATCGGGGCGGAACCAGCGCTCAAAAATATGTGTTTTATGAAATCAATGTAAAATCAAGCATGCTAATGTTCCCTCGATACTTCCGTTATAGAATTGGCTCAACGGGTCGAATCTGAAAGTACACCTAGAGGGGGGTGAATAGGTGTACGGCTAATCTAATGAACTAAATGCGGAAATTAAAAACTAAATTGCAACAACACTTAATGCAACCAACGAGTGTAGCCGAATTCCTGGTGAGGGGCTCTAGACTAACTCCTCTTGATTCCTCTGAATAAGAGTTGAGGTGCTATATGAAGCTCTCGCGGTTAACCACAAGTGAGGCACACACAAACAAGCCAAGCATATAATGAATATATGACAATATGAATGATGCAAGGCACAATAGTAAAGAGAGAGAGAGAGAGTTAGAGTCAATGGATCAAACGCAAATACTAAGATATGTTTCGAGATTCGAGCACTCAGTTCTACGTCCCCGCCTTCACACAGAAGGATTTTCAATCCACTAACTTATCCACACAGGACTCCCACACAGGGAACCTCCACTGAGGATTTGGGGCAAATACAACCGGGAGTACACAACTCCTTTCTCAACCAATTACAACCTCTACACTTAGAGGCAAGGCACAATCCAACACAAATACCACCTCACACAAGAGGGGTAGTCACTTAGCCAATACAAAATAATCACCTCACACTTGAGGGATTCCAACACCAACTCCACCTCTCACTAGAGGGAGCCAAACACCAATCTCCACCTCTCACTAGAGGCAGCCAACCACCTCCCCAAAATCAACCTCTATACAAGAGGGATAACACAAGTAAGGAGGGTTTACAACTAGGTGGTCTACCTCAACCACAAACAACTTCTTCTACAAAATAAAGATTCTAATAGATAGGATAGAATGATATGGCTCAAGTGTGAAAAAACAAAGAGTTTGGAAATTAAAAACTCAAAGAAAAACTCTAGGGAAAAACTCTAGATAGAATTGAAAGTGAAGATCAAACCAATTCCCAAAGAATTTTCTTTTCAAATGATTTTCCAACCCTTTTAAAAACAAGATAAAGATCAAATCTTTAAGCACTAAAAACTCTTTAAAAACTTGCTAGAAGATGTAAATTTTTGCTCTAAAAATTCTTACTCAAAACACCCAAGAGATGGGGTATATAAAATCTCAAAACAGATTTGCATGTTGGCTGCTGACTAGGTCAGAATTGGCCTTCCGTTCGACCAGCCAACGGTCAAATTTTTGACCATTGAGCCTTCCGGTCGACCGGGCTCTGAACCAGAGAGCAACGGCTTTCTGGCCGGTCGACCGCCCGGTCGACCAGGGCAACCCGAGAGTGGGTTGTCTTCAGTCGGTCGACCGCTCGGTCGACCGGCCCAAGGGGCTGGCTGCGTGCACGTTCTTGTGCACGTATGGTCGACTGTTCCGATCGACCGGCTCCTGGTCCGGTCGACCGGTCGGTCGACTGCCAGAGCCTGGCAGGGTTTTTAAGGGATAAAAAAACTAGGTTTTTAATTGCCAAATAAATCCCATAAAATCTCAAAAAATCTACAAAAATAGTTTCAGTATAATACTTCGATAAACAAACATGTGTAAAAAAATTCAACATATATTTCAAACAATTTGAACCATTTTTGTGACTTAGAAATTTTGCCGAAAATCAAAATCTGTATTTTCCAAAACTTAGATTTTTGAATTGAAAATTCGTTTTGTCCAAAACTCATCCAAATACAAAAATATGATATGAAACAACATTTAGGCATATAGTATATGGATATAATCCATTATACATATAAAGATATAATCAATATTTTTGACACATAAATCCAAAAATAAGTTTTTGTTAAAACACTAAAAACTCCAAACTCATGACATAAACTATCAAACTAAGTTTGTTTAAATAGATGAAGCATACATGTATATAGAACAAATATAATATACATTAAATCATGTAAACTTGTTAATTCTATCTATTCATGAAAACCAAGATCGGTTAAACCAAAAACCGAAAAACAATAAACATGAAACTTTAAACAAGTGTGTGTGTTGTGAACTTGAGCATATCACACTATCTAACTTTACAATGGATCTAAAATATAAACTAAACTATGTACCGAAGTCTTCTTGTAAAGCGCCGTCTCCAAGTCGACTCGATCCAAACCGTAATCCACCGAGCTTGATCCCAACGAGTGCTAGATATGAACTTTGACGCTCGGGCTCTTGAATCACCATGTGAGAGCTCCAAAACATCTTTGTTGAAGCTAATCACCTAATAATATCTTGGTTAAGTATCTGAAACTAAACATCACAAGATTATTAGTAAACATAACTACATGAGTTAATCATCATCAAAACTAGAGTGGAAGGCCTCTGGACCAACAATCTCCCCCTTTTTGATGATGACAAAACTCATGGAGTTATATATGTATGGATTAAAGTTAAGCTTCAAAGAAGCTCCCCTTAACTCATGCATAGCAATGAACAATAAATATATGCAATGAATACTAAATATATGCAATGAATACTAAACATGAATATGCATCAACATGCATAAAACAATGAAATGGACATGCTCTTGATACCAAACATGAAATAAACATGCTCTTGATACTAAACTTTTAAAATAAATTCCTTTTCCTTTTTAAAATAAACATGTTCTTAAATAATTGCTTTTGATACCAATAAAAACTTCAATGATAATGAAAAAACTTAGGCTCTTGATACCAATCAAAGCCTCTTGATACCAATCAATAAAATAAAATTCTTGATACCAATTGAAAAGATAATCACTAACAATAAACATGCATATAAACTCATGCATATAAAATCAAATACTTCTCCCCCTTTTTGTCAATCATCAACAAAGGGGTCAAAGAAAACAATATTCTTCTCCTTTTTATCTTAAACAAAAAAAAATCAATGAGGGTGAAATCTAGTCTTACTCAAAACGTTATGATACCAATTGTAAGAAAAAATATATCAATTTAGTGCATCATGATATCAATGAAATATACCAAATGAAAGTACACAATGTGGTACATAAAACAAATGTTTTATTGGTATTTTTATTGGAAGTAAACTTATAAGTAATCTTGATACCAATTTGTAAAGATTTAGTACCAATCGAAAGTAATTTTTCATTAAAAGCATATGATACCAAAATAATCAATATCCTTTTTCAATTATTTTTAACATAAAGTGTGGGAGTAGAATAACAAAACCAATTGAAAGGTGAAATATAAATTTTTCTCGCCCTTTATGAAATACCAAATAAAATGATGCATAAGCTTGTATAAGATACCAATTGAAACATAATCAATTGAAATATAATAGTCATTAAAGAAATCAAGTTTAGCATAACCAAAATTTGTGCTCAAAGATACAGAGATATAGTAAGCACAAATAAAACATATATATGAGTATACAAAAGAATGTCAATAGTGATACTAATTGAGAGGATCCAATGATACCAATTGAAAATACAATAAGATCAAGTGTATAACTCATATTACCTACCACCCATTTCATGCACATGTTTAAAAGATTTTCAATAAGAAGCATACAAGGCATGGTCGCCCAACCAACCGCCCTTTAATGGGTAGGGTTTTCAAAAATAGGTTTGAAAATATAGTATGTTTGAAAAGTTCTACCATAATGAAGAATACGAACTAGTTTTAAGAAAAATTTGAAAACTAATACGAAATCCTTCAAGCAAGGAATAAAACAAAATATATTTCATGAAACATGAAAATCACTCAACAATTGACACTCAAAAGATATAAAGCTCATATAGGACTCATGAAAGCAAAATCATGAGAAAACCTCAAATAATGTGAGTGTATAAGTTTTGTGTGAAAGATATAGTCATGAAAACAGGCAATTGGCTCAATGTGAAATTCCTTTATAAACAAAACATGAAAATCATCAAAACAATTTAATCTTCAAGGCATATGTATGTCTTGTACGAACTAAAGAATACATATATATCCAAACATAAGGAGTCCACAAAAATATATGCATGAAGGCAAGTGGCTCAAGAATGTATATGTATAACAATTAGTTTGGACAAAATAGACATATACATGAGTTAAACATATAAACATGAAAAACATGTACAATATAAGAATACAAGTTAAAATGTATGAATCATCAAACTAGGCTATACTAGTACATCTAATGGGTACAAATGAGCGTTCAAGTACAAACATGTAATAATCTATTTGTGGCTCACTAGTTGTACAAGTATATATACAAGTCTTAATGAAAACAAACATCTAAAAATATATTCAAATCATGAAGCATAGAAATCAAAACAAAAACTCATAAGCATACATATGACCATTATGTACATGCACATGCATAGATCTAGGACATACACATTAGTTAAAAATAAATGTGAGAACACAAAGATATAGATCCATATTAAACATGGGTGTCTCAAATAACTAAACATGTATATCACTAATCTAAATCTCATGGCATATAACATACTAATCATAAAATATCAAGACATGCTAAAAATGAATAATATGAAAGCATGTAAACATAAATGGGAGTTAGAGGTCGTTACCAAACCAATAAGGGTAACTCTCCATGTCTCCAAAACAAGGTGGTCCTCTCACCAAACTCCTCTTGAAAGTGATGCATACAAAATGTCCTCATAAAGCTTGGAACGCATCCACTTTAAGGCACCATCGCTCTCACGTCATGCGAGAGCCCACACCTACATCAAATACAATAGGGGTGATCTTTGATACCCACACTCTTTTGGGTCCATGGGGGTTAGCTCCTTTCCTAACCCAAATAAATTTAGTTGCTAAATTTGAATCATGTGTTGGCCAAAGGCTTTCCACCCTAGTTTTGATGATGATTAACTCATGTAGTTATGTTTACTAATAATCTTGTGGTGTTTAAGTTTCAGATTCATTAACCAAGATATTAGTTGGTGATTAGCTTCAACAAGGAGTTTAGAAGCTTTTCATGATGATTCCAGGGCCAAAGCTTCAAGATCACACATTGCCTAGCCCATGGATGGAGTTTTGGAGCAAGTCAACTTGAAGATGAAGATCATCAAGAAGACTTAGGTATCCAGAGTTTAGATAGTGTGTTTTAGATCCAATTTGTAAAGCTTAGTATAGTTGATATGCTCAAGTGCACAAACACACACGTTTTCATGTTTTGGAATTGGTTTTCATGAATAGTAGATCAAAACAAGTTTACATGTTTTGTATGTATAGTAGATATTTTCTATTTATACATACATGCTTTAAACTTGCTAAACAAACTTATTTTGATATCCCTATTCATGTGTTGAAAATCAAGTTTGATAAAAATACAAGTATTGGCTTTTGATAAAATTTGCAAGACTCAAAAATGAATTGATATGATTGATATATGTCTTGAAATTTTTATCACTTGTTTGGGTTTAAAAAAAAATAAAATGGTAAAACAAGTTTTATAGAATTTTCAGAAAAGATAAAAGTATTTTCAAAATATGTTTTTATCAGATTTTCTGTTTTGGCTTCAGCTAAGTCGACTAGTCGACCAAACTAGTCGACTAAGCCTGGAGTCGGTCGACCGGCTGGGTCGATCGACGTGTACAAATCTGTGCACGTTTGGAGACAATGGGACGGTCGACCCGGACGGTCGACCGGTCTGAGAGCAGTGCTCTCTGTTTGTTTGGGTGACGGGCCGGTCGACCGTGGTTGCCCAACGGTCATATTTTAGACCGTTGGCGGTCGACCGGGCCGGTCGACCGCTGCCTGTCAGAGCTGCCAGCTCAGCTCTAACGGCTAGTTTTGTATTGGGGCTATATATACCCCATCTCTTCATAGTTTTTGTAGAAGTTTTTAAGAGCAAAAACTCCAGACCTTCTTAAGTGTTTTTAAAGAGTTTTCAAAAGTATTTGGGGCTTTAAACTTCTCATCTTTATTGTTTTGGTTTTTTGGAAAATCAAAGAAAACTAGGGTTTTGGGAGATTGTTTTGATTTTCATTTTCTATCATTTACAAGAGATTTCCCAAGTAGTTTTTCTTTGTTGCTTGTTTCCAAAAACACCTTGTTTTCACACTTGAGCTATCATACTATCCTAATCTATTAGGATCCTTGTTTTGTGGAAAAGAGAGAAAAAGAGAAGTGTTTGAGGTTAAGCCTCTAAGTTGTAAACCCTCCTTGCTTTTGTTGTATCCCTCTTTGGTAGAGATTGATCGGAGTGGTATTGAGTTTGGATCCCTCTTCGGTAGAGGTGATTGTGTTGGTTGTATTGGCTACGGGCCTTATCCCTCTTCGGTAGAGGTGGATTGTGGTTGTATAGCCTCGGTGGCGTTGTAAGGATTGAGAGAGGAGTTCGGTACTCCTATAGTGGATTGGAAATCCTACACGGTGGTGTAGGCGGGGATGTAGAGCAAGGGTGCTCGAACCTCGAAACATATCCGTGTGTTTGCGTTTGATCCAATATCTCTCAACTCTCTCTCTCATTTATTTGAGCAAAGCATCATACTTCATTCATATCATATATAGCTTGTGTTGAGTATAATTCATATTGCCATATCATATCTATTTGCTTGTATTGCCTTGCATATATTCATATTGCTATTCATCCTTATTTGCTTGGCTTGCTTGTGTGTGTGCCTAACTTATACTTAACCAACAAGAGCTTCACATAGCACCTCAACCCATTCAAGGGGAATCAAGAGGAGTTAGTCCAGAGCCCTTCACGGGGAATTCGGCTATACTTGTTGTGTTGTATTAAGTTTGTGCAAGATTCGCATTAGCTTCCGCATTTAACGCACTTAGTTTTGCATTTAGTTCTAGATTAGCACTTACACCTATTCACCCCCCCTCTAGGTGTTTTTCATCATGTATATGATCATAGCAAAACTTAGCAAGGTGGCCCTTACGTCCACAATGTGTACAAGTGTACACATGAGCATACATAATGTTGTGTACATGAACGTGCGAAGCATGTGTATGCCGTGGTTTGTGTGCATGTAAAGATGGAACTTGTTTCTTTCGAAACATAGATTCCAAACGTGAGTGGTTCATGGCACAATGGCTCAAGGTGGAGCCCAAACAATCCACACTTTTTTTCAAAATATTTATATCATTTTTAATACTTGAAGATAAAGTGGAGCATGCAATAGGTAAGCTAGGTGATGCTACACTAGTATGGCAAACATGTGTACCTAAATCAACTTTTAAAGAAATATTTTTCTTGGAAACCAAATCCAAATCCTTTGAAATAGAAGCAATTTTATTTTTCAAGGATTCATTCTCTTTTAAAACAAAATCAAGTTTTGAAGTTAAAGACTCATTTTTCTTCAAAACTTCATTGCAATCATTTTTATTTTTCAAAATCTTGTTTTCATTTAAAACAAGTTCAAGTTGGGTTTTCAAAGAGTCACACTCATTTGAAATCTCAACCTTCTCTTGCAAAGCCAATTCAAGTTTTGAAAACAAATTCTTATTTTCTTTATTTAATCCAAAGGTCTTCTTTTTCAAAAGATTATATTTTTCCAATAATTTTTCACAAATAATTGATAGTTCTTCATTTAAAGCATTTGGATTAACATAATTATTACTAGAAGAACTAGCATCATCATCATCTAATTGAGATTTCGAATATACCTCAAGGGAATCATTCCCTTAGACCATATAGCATTGTTGCTCGGATTCTCCACTAGATTCATCCTCCGTTTGAATTGGCAATTGAAAATTGGACGAGGTCAACGTTTTCCATACTGCAAAGGCAGAATCACAGTTAGAAACTAAGCACAGATATTCTTTATTAAGCGTGCTTCTAAGTGCCTCAAGGGCTTGTGCATTGGCCTCTATATGCTTGCTATTACCAAGATAGAATTTCTTGGTAGCGGCAAGGAAAACATGCAAGCCTAGGGTTTTTAAGTACATGGACATCCTAAATTTTCACATGTCAATGTTGGAGACATCAAACATGGGAGGTGACAAGCAATCCATGAGTGTGTGTAAACAATATAAATGTGCAAATGCAAATGTAGATTAGCAAAACTAAGATCACACTCCTAGGTGGTTAAACCAAATATCAGGAGCGTAGGCTCTGATACCAATTGAAAGTACACCTAGAGGGGGGTGAATAGGTGTACGGCTAATCTAATGAACTAAATGCGAAAATTAAAAACTAAATTGCAATAATACTCAATGCAACCAACGAGTGTAGCCGAATTTCCAGTGAGGGGCTCTGGACTAACTCCTCTTGATCCTCTGAATAAGAGTTGAGGTGCTATATGAAGCTCTCGTGGTTAAGCACAAGTGAGGCACACACAAACAAGCCAAGCATATAATGGATATATGACAATATGAATGATGCAAGGCACAATAGTAAAGAGAGAGTTAGAGTCAATGGATTAAACACAAACACTGAGATATGATTCGAGGTTCGAGCACCCAGCTCTACGTCCCCGCCTTCACACAGAAGGATTTTCAATCCACTAATTTGTCCACACAGGACTCCCACACAGGGAACCTCCACTGAGGATTTAGAGTAAATACAACCGGGAGTACACAACTCCTCTCTCAACCAATTACAACCTCTACACTTAGAGGCAAGGCATAATCCAACACAAATCCCACCTCACACAAGAGGGGTAGTCACTTAGCCAATACAAAACAATCACCTCACACTTGAGGGATTCCAACACCAACTCCACCTCTCACTAGAGGGAGCCAAACACCAATCTCTACCTCTCACTAGAGGGAGCCAACCACCTCTCAAAAATCAACCTCTACACAAGAGGGATGATTAGTCACATATATTGCATTTATATTGTCACCTTACCATTCTTTTTAGCTAATAAATCCTATTAATAAGTTTTCTTTTTCTTTGCTAAATGTAGGCCCAAGTGCTCAAAGAAAGAAAAGAGAAACAAGCCCAAAAGCCCACCAAATTCTGAATTAATTCAGAATAAATTCGAAATGAAGAAATCAGGGCCAAATCTTGGCATATCAAGAGGTTGAGAAGAATCCTCCCTGAATCGAGCGATTGAAGCCACAAAATTAAAGGCTGTTTCGTCAACGGTTTGAGCAGAAACAAGAAAACCAGCAGCAAATACGGGCCAAACACCAAACAAGGATCCTCCCCCCTTGGGTGTGGCCACCTGGCCACACCAGGGCCGCGGAAACGCGTCCCTAGCCGCGTTTTTGTGGCCAAACAGAGTCTGTTGGGGGAGCGTTTGCTCCCCCAATCTTCTCGGGATCCTCCTCGTTTGGTTTTTGGCTATAAATATGGGTTTCAGCAAAGAAAAATGCAGCGAAGACTAGGATTAAGTTTTGTGTTTATTTTCTTAGGATTTAGGCTCTTTGTTAGCTAGCATAAAGTTGTAATCTTGTTATTTACTTTGTAGTCCAGTATCAAAACTTGTGAGAGAGAGGAACTGAGAGCTCGTACTTGAAGATTGAAGTGACAACAATACAAGAATCAAGCCACATTTCCTTCCACTCTTGTTTCGGTATGTCGTGCATTGTTTTGCTTTCTTCTTCGTTTTCTATGGATAACTAAACAATTTTCTGGGCTCGCTATCGCAACTCTCTTTTACTCTCCTTCTCTCCTGTTTTCAAAAGAAAAAGACCCGATGACTCATATGAATGCCTTACTTAAAAGCCTTTCTTTTTGAAAGTGTTCTTGAAGGCACATGAGGATGGGTTTGGATTGTTGAATTCTCACTTCTTTCATGAACATCTCTTGAATTATTTTTACTTCATTCTTGCTTCTTCGCGCTTGATGTTTTAATATTCAATTCTCACGATTTCTTGAAGAAAAGACTCAACTCTTCTAACCATCTTATGTGCTTTACTTAAAGCTTTCTAAAAATTAACTTTAAGTTTTGTAAATGATCACTTGAGGCACTTAACATTTTAAGAGAAGAATGAACAATTGAGTAGTGAGATAGTGAGCCCAGATTTATTTTCTTATTATAAAAACAACCAAAACAATTCTCAAGCTTTCTAAATCACCTTCTCCAAAACCTTTTCTATAAGTTACAATTTTTCTTTTAATCATCTCTTTCTTTCCATTCTCTTTTTCATAAAAAATGAACACAATTCCTTATTTCTAAACGATTCACCGAAAAGCTTCCATCGCATCCCTCCTTGTGGACACGACCCGTTAGCCACAAGCTACACGGTAAATTCTTAAACTCATTGATTGTTCTTCTTTTAGCAATCAATTTTTGGCGCCGTTGCCGGGGAGGGAACGGTGTAGTTGTTTTTAACAAGTTTTGTGTGTTGTTTCAGGGACTTGAAGATCAAGATTTAGCATTTAAGCTTTGCAAGAGAAGACTTGCAAATTCTGTGCCCCTACTCTCGAAAGTAGGAAACTGAATTTCAAGAAATTGCTTTGCAAAATCTGAAAAAATTTTATTGGACTACTAAAAACTCTTTTTTGCAGGACATATTGCTCGCAAAAATTTTAGTTTTTATATGTCATATTTGTGCTATTTTTGCTATCAAACATCCCTGTTTTAAGTCAACAGTAAAACACTTGTTGAAAAGTTAAAAAATTGATTAGACGTTTGCATTTTAGGCACGAGTCTTTTCAATTCATTTACTTTACTGTTGAAGAGTGCTGGAGCAAGGTACGTACGCATTGCATTCAGAATAGGACTCATTTCTTGGTTGATTTATATCGCTTGGAGTGAATCTTATGTATCTTATACACTTGCACAAATTGATTTTAAGGGCAACACCCAATATCAAGATAAGGTGGGGATTTAATCACCCTTCCTTGGCCCAAAAATCAGACTCCAAGCACTCACAAACCTAAGCCTAAATAAAATCTGATAGACGTTGGCCTTAGGGACATCTCGAACTCACTAGGAGATTATCCTAAAGAGGGAAGGTGTTGGAAATTGACTCCTGCCAAATCAGTGTCTAGGAAGGGGATTGAGGGACGAAAGCCCGAAGATTGTTGGTTACTTAATTAAGGAACGTCTTTGACGGATAACCTCCCACCAATCTTGCCCTGACCTGGCTGATTAGCTTGTGGTCAAAGTCTACATTCTAGCTCCTGTAGATAATCAACCAGTTAGGAGTTGTCTAGGTCAAGGTTACCTTAGACTAGGCTTGGTTGATTTCTATTGTTGACTGTTGGTTGAACTTGTTTATGTTTGTGATTGTGTTTGTGTATGCAAGTGTGGTCGAGAGACATTAATTCATCTAGGTTGACTAGAAACACATCACCACCCAAGTTTGAATCAAGACCAGATCCGGTAATGGCTCAATCAACATCACTGCAGGATAGGTTCTACCCCATTAAGACCTCACTTCCATTTTGCATTCTACTTCCATCGGTTGGTGAATACAATTTTGAGCTCAAGCCTCAATTCATCAACACACTCCCCAAGTTTCATGGCCTAGAGTCCGAAGATGCCTACTTCTTCATAAGAGAATTTGAGGAAGTATGTCTTATGATGAAAATCCCATACCTTGTAGATGATGCTATTAGGTTGAGATTTATCCCTTTCACACTTAAGGACCTAGCAAAGAAGTGGCTCTACAGCTTAACGGCCGGTTCTATCACATCCTGGGATGGTTTCATCAAGGTCTTCTTGAAGAAATTCTATCCAATCTATAAAACCACTCTCATTAGGAAGACGATCATGCAATTCAAGTAAGAACCTAGTGAACCGTTCTGGAGGTACTTTGAACGCTTTAAAGACCTCCTTGTCCAATGTCCACATCGTGGAATAGAGAAATGGCGACAATGCCAAATTCTTTATGACGGTTTAGACTATTCCACCAAAACCCTCTTAGAAAGCATGTGCCAAGGGGGTTTCTTGCAGAAAGATGAAAATGAGGGATTGGATTTGTATGAAAATCTAACTGAGAAGACCATCCAATGGGAATCTGCTAGTGAGACCTCTAGGATCCTAACTCCATCTCTTCAAAAGGAGATCTCCATTCTATCGAATCGTCCATCGCTAATGAGGCTAAGTTAGCTAACCTGGCTAGAAGACTGGAAGCTCTAAAAACGAAAGAACCAAGTCCAGTAGATCAAACGCAAACACAAAGATATGTTTCGAGGTTCGAGCCCCTAGCTCTACATCCCCGCCTTCACCACCGTGAAGGATTTCCAATCCACTATCTCCCACCGAGGGAACCTCCACCGAGGAGGATTTGTTACAACAAAGGGAGTACCGAACTCCTCTCTCAAACACCGCCTCACAACCGAGGGGTAGGCACGTAGCCAAACAACCACAATCACCTCTACCGAAGAGGGATACAAACAAACTCCACCTCTCACTAGAGGGAGCAAACCAACCAACTCAACCTCTACCAAAGAGGGAGCAAACCAATCACCCGTGTTGGCCCAAAGGCCATTATCCCGGTTATTTTGATGATAGCAAAACATATTTAGTTATGTATTTAACATTTGTGTTTCAGAATTTTTCAGGTTATTTAACAGGTTGTTTTTGACGGCTCCGCTAAAAGACTCACACATTTGGAGTTCGCCGCAAAAATGAAGATTCCCAAGCTATGCACAACTAGGATGCTTTGGGATCAAGATGATGATTTGAAGATCAAGACAATATCAAGACAAGATCAAGACATTGAAGAAAACAAGCTTTGTATTTTTATTTTTATTTTAGATATTTTGTCAAAGCTAGATATTAGAAGTAGAGCTATGGGATTATCACACACACACCTCTTAGTTAGGTTCATGGCTTCAAAAAGATTTTTCAATTCCATTTCTAACTTAGTTTTTAAAAGAGAACATATTTTGGAAATATGATTTTCAGAAAAACAATAGTTTTGGAAAAACAATTTTTATGGAAAAACAAGGTTCTATCAAAAGGATTTTTATCAAACTATTTTTAACATGATTGAAGTATGACACATGCTTATACTTCATGTTTTTACAAGTTCCAAAATCTTACCCGAAACCCAAAACCAAAATCCAAGTTTTCTGGTTCTGGAAGTTCTGTTTTTCAGAACTCACAGTGACCGGTCGACCGGCCCGGTCGACCGATGTGCACAATACTGTGCACGTCTATATCAGTCGACCGACCCGGTCGACCGATGTTCATTTACGTTCACAGGAGTTTTCGGTCGACCGACCCGGTCGACCGATGAGCCCCAACGGTCATATTTTTGACCGTTGGCGGTCGACCGACCCGGTCGATCGGGATCTGTCAAAAGTTCTGACAGATCCAACAGCTAGTTTTTCTGACTGTTTTTCTTTTTGGGATTTGTCTCCAACGAGTTTTTGAGGATGTTTTTGACCCCTATAAATAGAGGGTCACCTCATATTGATTAGACAACCATTGCAAAAATATTTCATAAGACTTTTACAAAGATTTTCAAAGCTTTCCTTCATAAAAGATTTTCCAAAGCTTAAATTCCAAACACCCAACTTGTAGCCTATTCCTCTAGCTTCTCTCTAGATTTTGCACACCACAATCCCAAGCTTTACATCTACATATTTGGTTCTAGGATTGTGCAAGTGAGCTTTTGTAAAGTGATCAAGTGTGATCACTCATTTCTTCTTGGAGTGAAGTTGTAGAGGCATCGACCTCAAGGGAGCTAGTGAGCTTCGGGTGGTGTTGCGGCATCACAAGTGTAAGGGACAAGTGTGTCCTTGTATTGGCGATCCGGTGGGATCAACGATAGTAGTGCAAATCCTTCAAGTGTGAAGGCGGGGACGTAGAGCGTGGCTCGAACCTCGGAAACACATCCTTGCGTTTGCGTTTGATCAATTTTCTCTAACTCTACTCCTTTCAATTCTTGCACCTTAATTATTGTATTTATTGCAAGTCTTTATTTGTGCTATTTGTGTGTGAAAGTTTTAATTCCGCATAATTGCCATATTTCATATAGCCATCACCTATTCACCCCCCCTCTAGGTGATTTCAATTGGTATCAGAGCCTAACCCTACAACTTAGGTCTAACCACCTTAGGGAGATCCATATTTGGCTATATACATTTGTGTTGCATTTACATTTGCTTGAGCATTCATGGCATCCATGGACTTTTCTAGCATTAAATCCCCACCCAAGTTTGATGGTTTAAACTTCCCCATTTGGAAGGTGAAAATGAATCTCTTCCTTAAATCCCTAGGAGTTAGGGTAGCTAGGGCCATTACCAAAGATTTTATTGAACCCACTAGTGATGAGAGCACATGGTCCGAGGATACTTCCAAAGACTATGAGGCTAATGCTAGGGCACAATATGCATTGACCCAAGCATTAAATGAAGATGACCTTGCACGCATAATAAATTGTAAATCCGCATTTGAGGTTTGGAACATACTCATTGTGACTCATGAGGGAACGTCTCAAGTCAAGAGAGCCAAAGTTGACTTGCTACGTTCTCAATATCAGAATTTCTATATGTTTGATAATGAGAGCATTGATGACATGCTCACCCGTTTTACAAAAATAACTAATGCTCTTTCTTCCTTAGGTGACAAGATTGATAATGATCAAAAGATAAGGAAGGTGATTAGAGCTCTTCCCAAAGCTTGGGAAGTCAAGGCGACCACACTCAAGGAACTCAACGACAAAGAGGAGATGGACTTCTCCGGCTTCATCGGAAATCTCAAGACGCATGAGATGGAGATGAAAGTTAGAGAAGAAAGGGAGGCACCAAAGAAGAAGACCATTGCCTTCAAAGCCGCTCCTACCATACACGAAGAGGATGACTCATCGGAGGATTGCGATGAGGACTTCGCCATGCTCATCCGAAAGGTGGGCAAGATGTTCTACAAGAAGGGACGGCAAAGTAACTTCCGAAGAGGGAAGCCTCAAGGAAGGTACGAGAAGAAAAGAGATGAACCCGGTCCTTGCTTTCATTGCAAGAAGATCGGTCACCTAATTGCCGATTGCCCCGCTCTACAAGCAACCACATCCAAGAATGGGCAAAGAAAGAAGAAAGCCTTGGCCGCAACATGGGATGATTCGGAGTCGGAATCCGAAGAGGAGCACGACGCCGCCAACATGTGTTTCATGGCACAAGGAGAGGACACTCCTAAGGTAACATTTGAAAACTCTCTTGATGATGATGAGCTCACTATGGATGAACTAGCACGTTTCTTTGAGGAATTGCAACATAGGTATGAGATTTCACAATCTCATAATAAGAAATTAAAAAGAGAAAATGATGTTTTGAAGAACAAACTTGAAATTTGTTTAAAAGAGAAAAATGAGTTATCTAGTTCTTTTGAAAAATTGAAAAATGATTTTGATAAGTATAAGGTAGCTAATAAAGGAAAAACCCCCATGATTTCTAGTGATAAAAATGTTTTTGTTGAAATTCAAAAACGTGTTGATTCTTTAGATAAAACTTTAAAGAAATGTGCATTTGATTTTAACAAGCTTGCATCTAAATTTCCTAAGGGAGTAGCACAAGGGAAACATGTTCATCATAAACATGCTACACATAGACATGCACACACACATAACCATGCTTTTATGTACAATAGTGGTAGAATTTATATTTGCACACATTGTGGCCGCAAAGGCCATTTAGAAAAATTTTGCTATGCTAAGAACAATGTAAAGAATAAATTTGTTTGGGTTCGCCCCGGATCTAACCCCAAAGGACCCACTAAGATTTGGGTACCAAAAGAGCCACCAAATTTAAATGATACAGGTATAGGTGGACCTACATCCTCCAAGACTTAGGAGGAAACGGTGCCCGGGTGGTGGATGCAACAAAGCTTAAAGAACACATCAAGATTGCATCGCTATCTTGGAGGCACCTAATTTTGGAGATTGCCCGTAAATTGGTAACATCTCCATTTAAGAGTTTTAATTTTGTATATACAATTGTTATAGGATTGCTAGTTTTAGTTTTATGCCTCATTGATACATGATTAGTATAAACTTGCAACTCCATCATGATTGTATATGCCATGTTTAGTTTTTGATATCTTTAGTTTCATGCCTTGTTTTATAGTATGTCCACATGTATAGTTTATTATTTGTGAATATATACTTGTATACATATACACATTATTTTCATAAATAAAAATAAAACATTTGTAAAATTTTCTATTTAAGCAAATACCTTAAAAATGGCAATTGCGCACCTCAACTCATTCAAGAGGAATCAAGAGGATGAAGTTCAGAACCCGTCACTGGGTATTCGGCTTCAACATCTTTAAAATCTTTGTTTAAATATGAAAATAAAATTAAAATTGGATTGCATGTATTTTGATGTTTGTAAAGACTTAATGAAGATTTAAAACCTGTTGGTGTTCCTATATGATTAATATATCATACCTATTTTGGACTGCAAAAATTATTTAAAATTTTTTTTTTTTTGGGCAAATTACTGTTAACTGTTTTTCAGGCAAAGCCGGTCGACCGACCCTTAAATCTCCGGTCGACCGACTCTGCCTGAGAGAAAATTTTTATTTTTTTTGTGCTACCGGTCGACCGACCATAATTCCGGTCGACCGATGCTGGCCTGCTGTGGTCTCGGGATATTTCGGTCGACTGACCCGGTCGACCGATATCATTTTCAGAGCTCTCGGTTGGATTCGGTCGACCGGACCGGTCGACCGATCGTCGTGTTTTTGCCCAAATCTGCTATATATTTTCATTTTTCTCTCTCTCTCTCTCATTTCACTCAGCGACCGACGAACCCATATTTTTTTTCCCCAAAAATTGTTTTCTCTCCAATCCTTCAACCAAATCCAAATCTTTTTAAAACCCATCTCAAATCCTTCATTCTACTTCTGGATCTTCGATTTCAGCACCTTTCATCCGCAGAATCTGAAGAATTTCAGGATTTTTCAGTTAGGGTTTCAAATTTTTCATCAAGGTAAAAATCGAATTTTTATTGTGAATCTTCACTTCTAGCTTAGAAATCTTACTTCCTTTGTCACTATTTTAGGTTGCTTAGCTTCTAGATCGTGCCATAACCTGTTTTAATCTAAAAATTTCATTTTTATTAATCATGCCTAAGAGATCTCGAACTGAGAAGGGGAAGGGTATTGCTCAACCCTCATCTCAGGTTCCTAGACCTGTACGACCCTTTATAAATGATCTAGCTGCTGATAGATACTCCCATCTCTCCACTAGAAATATTAATTCAGGGAGATTTGTTACCATTCAGGATTTTGAACATCTAGGTATCCCTCAAATCTTGCAAAACAACAACCTAGTTGAGTTCTTGTCCATCAAGGAGCAAGTATACACTTCCCTTGTTCCTTATTTTTATGCCAACTATGAATTTGATGGTAACCGCATCACATCTAGAGTTCTAGGTAGGGAAATCGACATTTCTATAGGTCGATTTGCTAGGATTCTGCATCTCTCCACTGGCGGAGCAGATGTGTACTCACATGATTTGCATGACTTTGAATTTCCTGAGGGTGAATCTTCACTCACCGCCTCTACTCTGATTCACGGGGATGACAACCCCGGCTTGGTTAGGAATGAGGTAGTGAGTCGATACACTCTTCAATCTCAAGTCCTTGCCAAGATTATCTTCTACAACATTGTCCCCAAACATGGCGAGTATAGCCATGCTAGGGGTTGTGTCCCTTTGATTATCTTTTGTCTGCTTAAAGGGATTAAGGTCAACTTTCCTAGAGTCATTGCCTCTCATATGGCCTCTGATCAGATCCGTACTGCGGGTAGGAGCTTGCCCTACGGCATGCTTATTACCCATCTTCTTAGGGGTCTTGACTTTGATCTTTCTGCTGAAACTCCATCAAATCCCCTGACCAACATCAATGGAGTTGTCCTGAAGATGATGGAAGCACAGCTGCGTAGACACGCTCCTGTGCAACCACCTCATCCTCCTGCTGGTCCTGGCTCATCTTCAGCACCAGGATCTTCTTCTTCTGCAGCACCTGCATTTCCTCCTGAGTTACTAGCTCTTCTCTCTTCGGATGTCCGCTCTCAGCTCGAGGCACATCAGGCCTTGGCCGTACAGCGCGACGCAGCCATTCGTGCAGAGTTAGATGCTCGTGCTCTTCAGGACGCTGCTTTTCGAGAGGAGGTCCGAAACGACATGTCTTATTTTGCTGACTCCATGAGATTCGTGGATATTCAGTTTCAGGCCCTTTTCTCAAAATTTGACATGCTCGTTCCTGATTGGACTCCGACTGCTTGTCGACTCCCTGCCACCGGTCCTCCATTTCCTCCCAGAGCTCGCTCTTCTGTTCCTCCACCGCGCACCAGAGTCGATGTCATGGATCCAGAGGAGGTTGCTTCTTCAGAGGAAGGTGGTGATGATGACGGAGACGGCGATGATGGTGATGATGGTGCTGAGGAGTGACCTCCCCTTTTGATGATGTCAAAAAGGGGGAGAGTTATTTTGAGAGAGATATTTTGTGACACTTTGTTATCACTTTGTTATTTTGGCTTGTACTTGTATTTGGATATTTTGTGTTGGACATCTTTTGCTTTGTCATGTATTTTTATTTTGTGTTGTGGACATGGATATGGTTATGTGTTTTATGTATTTATGTCATGTATGAGAACTCATTTCCTTCATCTATGATATGACATGACTATTTGGCATCTTTTGTTGGCATGGAAATAAAATGTTTATGATTATGATTTGTGATAATATGCCTGAGTATGATTTTATATATATGCTTGTGTTGAGGGGGAGCTTCATGTGATAATAAAATGTTTATGATTATGATTTGTGATAATATGCCTGAGTATGATTTTATATATATGCTTGTGTTGAGGGGGAGCTTCATTTGAAGTCTCTACCCAAAATATTTTGTGATAACTACATATGTTTTGCCATCATCAAAAAGGGGGAGATTGTTGGCCCAAAGGCCATTATCCCGGTTATTTTGATGATAGCAAAACATATTTAGTTATGTATTTAACATTTGTGTTTCAGAATTTTTCAGGTTATTTAACATGTTGTTTTTGACGGCTCCTCTAAAAGACTCACACATTTGGAGTTCGCCGCAAAAATGAAGATTCCCAAGCTATGCACAACTAGGATGCTTTGGGATCAAGATGATGATTTGAAGATCAAGACAATATCAAGACAAGATCAAGACATTGAAGAAAACAAGCTTTGTATTTTTATTTTTATTTTAGATATTTTGTCAAAGCTAGATATTAGAAGTAGAGCTATGGGATTATCACACACACACCTCTTAGTTAGGTTCATGGATTCAAAAAGATTTTTCAATTCCATTTCTAACTTAGTTTTTAAAAGAGAACAAATTTTGGAAATATGATTTTCAGAAAAACAATAGTTTTGGAAAAACAATTTTTATGGAAAAACAAGGTTCTATCAAAAGGATTTTTATCAAACTATTTTTAACATGATTGAAGTATGACACATGCTTATACTTCATGTTTTTACAAGTTCCAAAATCTTACCCGAAACCCAAAACCAAAATCCAAGTTTTCTGGTTCTGGAAGTTCTGTTTTTCAGAACTCACAGTGACCGGTCGACCGGCCCGGTCGACCGATGTGCACAATACTGTGCACGTCTATATCAGTCGACCGACCCGGTCGACCGATGTTCATTTACGTTCACAGGAGTTTTCGGTCGACCGACCCGGTCGACCGATGAGCCCCAACGGTCATATTTTTGATCGTTGGCAGTCGACCGACCCGGTCGACCGGGATCTGTCAAAAGTTCTGACAGATCCAACAGCTAGTTTTTCTGACTGTTTTTCTTTTTGGGATTTGTCTCCAACGAGTTTTTGAGGATGTTTTTGACCCCTATAAATAGAGGGTCACCTCATATTGATTAGACAACCATTGCAAAAATATTTCATAAGACTTTTACAAAGATTTTCAAAGCTTTCCTTCATAAAAGATTTTCCAAAGCCTAAATTCCAAACACCCAACTTGTAGCCTATTCCTCTAGCTTCTCTCTAGATTTTGCACACCACAATCCCAAGCTTTACATCTACATATTTGGTTCTAGGATTGTGCAAGTGAGCTTTTGTAAAGTGATCAAGTGTGATCACTCATTTCTTCTTGGAGTGAAGTTGTAGAGGCATCGGCCTCAAGGGAGCTAGTGAGCTTCGGGTGGTGTTGCGGCATCACAAGTGTAAGGGACAAGTGTGTCCTTGTATTGGCGATCCGGTGGGATCAACGATAGTAGTGCAAATCCTTCAAGTGTGAAGGCGGGGACGTAGAGCGTGGCTCGAACCTCGGAAACACATCCTTGCGTTTGCGTTTGATCAATTTTCTCTAACTCTACTCCTTTCAATTCTTGCACCTTAATTATTGTATTTATTGCAAGTCTTTATTTGTGCTATTTGTGTGTGAAAGTTTTAATTCCGCATAATTGCCATATTTCATATAGCCATCACCTATTCACCCCCCCTCTAGGTGATTTCAACCCGATCAACCTCTACCAAAGAGGGATACAACAAAAGCAAGGGTGTACAACTTGGAGGTTTCCACAACCTCAAACAATCTCTCTTTTTCTCTTTTCCACAAAACAAGATCCTAATAGAATAAGATAGATGATAAGCTCAAGTGTGGAAATCAAGGTGTTTTGGAAATCAAATAACAAAGAAAAATCTTTGAGAAAACACTTGCAATATGATAGAAATGAAGATCTAAAGCAATATCCCAAAAACCTATTTTTCTTTGAATTTTCCAAACCCTTGAAAACAATAAAGATGAAATCTTTAAGCACTTAAACACTTTTAAAAACTTCTTTTTAAAACCAGAGAATGGGAAAAAATTAGCTCAGAAAATCTTAGCCAAAATCCCAAAGAAATGGGGTTTATATAGGCCAAAACAGAAACTAGCCGTTAGGCTGATCTGGCAGCCTGACAGGCATAGCGGTCGGCCGGCCGGCCGACCGCCAACGGTCAGAAAAGTGACCGTTGGGGCAACCTAGTCGACCGCACGGCCGACCGCCCAGATACAGAGAGCAGACTCTCTGATCCGGTCGGCCGCTCGGCCGACCGCCCAGATACAGAGAGCAAAGCTCTCTGGTCCGGTCGGCCGCCCGGCCGACCGTCCCTGAGACTGCCAAACGTGCACAAGCCTGTGCACGTCGGTCGACCGCAAGGGTCGACCGGCCTTTGGTGCGGTCGACCAGTGCGGTCGATTGACCTGGCCTGTCAGCCACAGTCCTGGGTCAGAAAACTGAGTTAAAAATATTTTTTAGAAAATCTTTTATCTCTTCTAAAAATCCCCAAAAATAGTTTTAACATTTGCATGATATATAAACATGTGATAAAAAGTTTAGCTCAAATATCAAGCATATGAAACTATTTTTGTGTTTAAACATTTTTACCAAAAATCAAAACTTGTATTTTATCAAACTTGGATTTTTCAATACATGAATAGGAAAGTCAAAATAAGTTTGTATAAGTCATGTAAGCATGTATGTATAACTAGAATACCTCTATTATACATATAAACCATGTAAACTTGTTTTGATCAACTATTCATGAAAACACATATTGGTTAAACTAAAAACCGAAAAACCATAAAACGTGTGTGTTGTGCACTTGAGCATATCAACTATACTAAGCTTTACAAATGGATCTAAAACACACTAAACTATGGATACCTAAGTCTTCTTGACGATCTTCCATCTTCAAGTCTACTCGGTCCAAACACCGTGATCCAACGAGCATGGCTATGTATCATCTTGACGCTCGGGCTCAGGAATCACCAAGTGAAGGCTTCCAAACTCCTCTTTTTTAAGCAATCACCAACTAATATCTTGATTAATGATCTGAAACTAAAATCACAAGATTATTAGTAAACATAACTACATGAGTTAATCATCATCAAAACTAGAGAGGAAGGCCTCCGGGCCAACAATCTCCCCCTTTTTGATGATGACAAAACTCATGGAGTTATATATGCATGGATTAAAGTTAAGCTTCAAAGAAGCTCCCCCTTAACTCATGCATAAACAAATAAACAATAAATATGCAATGAAGGCTCTTAAAACATAAATGCATGTATATGCATAAACAATAAAAGGCTCTAGATACCAATGAAATGTTCAAAAACAAAACATGCTCTAGATACCAATTAAAATTAAACTTAATATATGCAAAACATAAACATGCATATATAAAACTTCTCAAATAATTCTCCCCCTTTTTGTCAATCATCAATAAAGGGGTAAAAACCAAAACAAAACGAAATCTTCTCCCCCTTTTTAATACAAAGAAACACTCATCAATAAGGGGTAAAAGCAAAACCAAATCAATAAATTTTTCTCCTCTTTTTGTTCGAAACAACGAATAAAAAAAGGGTTAATAAAAAATATGTTCTCCCCCTTTTGTCTAAAACAAAAACAAAAACCAAATAGGGGTGACAATCAATTAAGGTACCAATTGAAAATATGTCAAAGTAGCATTTTGATACCAATTGAAAGTAAACATAGATCAATCAATAAATGATATATGCGATATACGTTCATGAAGAGGAAGATGTGAAGCTTCCCTACATAGATACATTACATGAAGGAGGGATGACAAGCCCTAATTCACATAACGTACACTATGTAATGTATAAGAGGAGATGTGAAGCTCCCCCTACACACGTGTATCACATAAAGAAGAGATTGTCAAGCTCTTCAATACAAGATACACTCATCATGAATCTATATGTAGAAGAGATGTTAAGCTCTCCTTGCATATATGCAATACAAAATAAAACTTTTGAATTTTTCTTTAAACAAAATTTTGAGATACCAAATTTTAAAAACATTCAAATAAACATCTTGATATCAAAAAGAGTATTTTTCTTTTTAAGTATATGATATCAATTTAAATTTTTTTTTTATATTCTATCATAAAGTAAGGGAGTGGAGAGGTAAACCAAATACCAATTGAAATACAAAAACAAATTTTCTCCCCCTTTATGAAATACCAACTAAAACAATGCGTAGGCTTGAAATATGATACCAATTGATAATTGAATCAATTGAAACAAAGTTAAAAACTCAAGCTTTAGCATAAACAAAATATATATATATATGTATGAAAATTAGATACCAATTGAAATTGATATTCTTGGAATTGAAAGCATACATACATACAAACATATATGAGTATACAAGAAATGTCAAGATTGATACCAATTGAAAGAATTCAATGATACAAATTGAAACAACAATAAGATCAAGTGTATATCTCATATAACTACCACCCAACCATGTTCAAGTTTAAAATGATTTTCAATATAAAGCATACATGAGCATGATCTCCCATCCAGCAACCCATGGAAGGTAGGGGTTTTCAAAAATAGATTTGAAAAATAAAGTATGTTTGAAAAACTCTACCATATGAAGAATACCGTAACTAGTTATATGAGAAATTTGTAAACTAGTACAAAATCCTTCAAGTAAGGAATAAAACAAAATTATTTTCATGAAAATATGAAATTCACAAAATAGTCAACACTCATAATCAATTAAGCATAAATATGACTCATGAAAACAAACACATGAGTAAACAAGAAATGTGAGTATATGTAAATCATCAAAATGTGAAGATCATAGTGAAGATCATAATCATGAAAGATGGACAATAAGCTCAATATTCCTTGAAACATGGAAACATAAAAATCATCAAAACTTATTTAATCTTCAAGGTATATGTATGTCCTATACAAACTAAAGTATACATACATATCCAAACACAACGAGTCCACAAAGATATATGCATGAAGGCACGTGGCTCAAAAGGATGTATATGTATAAACAATAGTTTGGATAAAATAGACATATACATGAAGTTAAACAAAAATCATAAAATAATTCCAAAAAGGGAATACAAGTTTAAAATGCATGGATCATCAAAACTAGACTATATTAGCACATCTAATGGGAACAAATAAGCATTCAAGCTCAAACATATATAGATTTATTTGTGGCTCACTATATGCACAAGTATATACCAAGTTTTAATGAAAACTAACATTTAAACATATATTCAAAACATAAAGCATCAAAACAAGATAAAAATCAACATGATAAACATAAACATGATTATTATGTAAATTCACATGTTATTAAACCTATGATAAACATGATAGCTAAACAAATGGTGAGAACACAAAATAATAGTCCATATTAAAAAATGGGTGTCTCAAAGGGCTATACATGCATGTCAAGGATCTAATAAGCATGGCATTATCATAATAATCATTAAACAATAAAACATGCTATAAACAATGAAATGGAAAGCATGTAAACAACAATAAGTAGTTAGAGACCGTTACCAAAACCTATGAGGCAACTCTCCATGACTCCAAAACATGGTGTTCCTATCCACCAAACCTTCCCTTGAAAGTGATGCATCCAAATAATCTCCTTTAAGTACGGAGCGCATCCACTCCAAGGTATCGCTACTCTCACGTCATGTGAGAGCCCACACCTACATTAAACATAAGAGGGGTGGTCTTTGGTACCCATATCTTATTAGGTCCATAGGGGTTAGTACCTTCTCTAACCCAAACAAAGTTATTTGCTAAATTTACATTATGTAATCTATCAAAGCAAAATTTAGCAAGGTGGCCCTTACGTCCATAATGTGTACAAGTGTACACATGAGCATACATAGTATGATGGTGTCCGTGAGGAGCATGTGTATGCCGTGTATGGTGTCCATGCATAATAGATGGAACTTGTTTCTTTCGAAACAAAGATTCCAATCGTGTATGGTTCATGACACATTGGCTCATAGTGGAGCCCAAACAATCTACCTTCTTCTTAAGCATGGATATATCATTATCAATTAAAGAAGAAGTGTGGCATGCAATAGGTGAAGTGTGTGATACTACCCTAGCATGGCAAACATGTGTATCAATCTTATTTTGCAAAATTTCATTTTTCTTTAAACAAACATTTAAATCATTTGAAATAGAAATTATTTTATTTTTCAAAGCAACATTCTTCTTTAAAACAAAATCAATTTTTGAAGACAAGTTTTCATTTTTCTTCAAATATTTTCACAATCATTTTTATTTTTCAACAAATCATTTTCTTTTAAAACAAGATTAAGTTGAGATCTAAGTGAGTCACATTCACTAGAAACCTCTTCCTTCTCTTGCAAAACAATCTCAATTTTAGATGACAAATTTTCTTTTCTTCTTTTAAAACAAGATTCTCATTTTTCATTATTTTGTATTTAGAAATCAAATTTTCACAATTTCTAGCAAGTTCATCATTCATAGCTTGTGCCTCTAGACATTCATTGCAATATGAATTAGAACTAGCATCTAGTTGAGTGTCCGAGTGTACCTCAAGGGAGTCATTCCCTTGGACCATGAAGAAAAGTTCTTCGGACTCATCTCTTCTAGATCTTCTCTTCTTTTCGATAATCTTAGGTAGCTCGGGAGAAGTCAAAATACTCCAAACTGCAAAAGCTGAATCATAGTGAGCAAACACATGTAAATGATCTTTATGAAGTGATGCTCTAAGTGCTTCTAGGGCTATTGCATTGGCCTCTATATGCTTGCTATCACTAAGGAAGGATTCCTTGGTAATGACAAGGTGAACTTTATATCCTAGGGCTTCTAAATGACAACTCATCATAACCTTCCAAATCTCAAGTTTAGAAATGTCAAACATAGGAGGGCTATCCATGAGTGCAAACTATATGTGTGCAAGCAAACAAAGGTGCAAATGCAAATGGTAGATTAGCAAACAAGGATCTCACTCTTAGGATGTTAAGCCTAAGTATCAGGAGTGTAGGCTCTGATACCAATTGTAAATCACCTAGAGGGGGGGTGAATAGGTGATAATGCTAATCTAGAAACTAAATGCGCTAAATGCGGAAGCTTAAAATAAATTTGCAATCACACTTAATACAACACACAAGTGTAGCAGAATTCCCCGTGAAGGGCTCTGGACTAACTCCTCTTGATTCCCCTAAATATAGGTTGAGGTGCTATATGAAGCTCTTGTGGTTAAGTACAAGTGAGGCACACACAAACAAGCCAAGCATATAAGGATGATAAGCAATATGAAATAATGCAAGGCAACACAAGCAATATGAATGATATGAATGAAGAATGATGCTTTGCACAAAATAAAGAGAGAGAGAGAGTTAAGAGACAATGGATCAAACGCAAACACAAAGATATGTTTCGAGGTTCGAGCCCCTAGCTCTACATCCCCGCCTTCACCACCGTGAAGGATTTCCAATCCACTATCTCCACCGAGGGAACCTCCACCGAGGAGGATTTGTTACAACAAAGGGAGTACCGAACTCCTCTCTCAAACACCGCCTCACAACCGAGGGGTAGGCACGTAGCCAAACAACCACAATCACCTCTACCGAAGAGGGATACAAACAAACTCCACCTCTCATTAGAGGGAGCAAACCAACCAACTCAACCTCTACCAAAGAGGGAGCAAACCAATCACCCGATCAACCTCTACCAAAGAGGGATACAACAAAAGCAAGGGTGTACAACTTGGAGGTTTCCACAACCTCAAATAATCTCTCTTTTTCTCTTTTTCACAAAACAAGATCCTAATAGAATAGGATAGATGATAAGCTCAAGTGTGGAAATCAAGGTGTTTTGAAAATCAAATAACAAAGAAAAATCCTTTGGAAAACACTTGCAATATGATAGAAATGAAGATCTAAAGCAATATCCCAAAAACCTATTTTTCTTTGAATTTTCCAAACCCTTGAAAACAATAAAGATGAAATCTTTAAGCTCTTAAACACTTTTAAAAACTTCTTTTTAAAACCAGAGAATGGGAAAAAATTAGCTCAGAAAATCTTAGCCAAAATCCCAAAGAAATGGGGTTTATATAGGCCAAAAACAGAAACTAGCCGTTAGGCTGATCTGACAGCCTGACAGGCCTAGCGGCCGGCCGACCGCCAACGGTCAGAAAAGTGACCGTTGGGGCAACCCGATCGACTGCACGGCCGACCGCCCAGATACAGAGAGCAGACTCTCTGATCCGGTCGGCCGCTCGGCCGACCGCCCTGATACAGAGAGCAAAGCTCTCTGGTCCGGTCGGCCGCCCGGCCGACCGTCCCTGAGACTGCCAAACGTGCACAAGCCTGTGCACGTCAGTCGACCGCAAGGGTCGACGGCCTTTGGTGCGGTCGACCAGTGCGGTCGACCGACCTGGCCTGTCAGCCACAGTCCTGGGTCAGAAAACTGAGTTAAAAATATTTTTTAGAAAATCTTTTATCTCTTCTAAAAATCCCCAAAAATAGTTTTAATATTTGCATTGATATATAAACATGTGATAAAAAGTTTAGCTCAAATATCAAGCATATGAAACTATTTTTGTGTTTAAACATTTTACCAAAAACCAAAACTTGTATTTTATCAAACTTGGATTTTTCAATACATGAATAGGAAAGTCAAAATAAGTTTGTATAAGTCATGTAAGCATGTATGTATAACTAGAATACCTCTATTATACATATAAACCATGTAAACTTGTTTTGATCAACTATTCATGAAAACACATATCGGTTAAACTAAAAACCGAAAAACCATAAAATGTGTGTGTTGTGCACTTGAGCATATCAACTATACTAAGCTTTACAAATGGATCTAAAACACACTAAACTATGGATACCTAAGTCTTCTTGACGATCTTCCATCTTCAAGTCTACTCGGTCCAAACACCGTGATCCAACGAGCATGGCTATGTATCATCTTGACGCTCGGGCTCGGGAATCACAAGTGAAGGCTTCCAAACTCCTCTTTTTAAGCAATCACCAACTAATATCTTGATTAATGATCTGAAACTAAAATCACAAGATTATTAGTAAACATAACTACATGAGTTAATCATCATCAAAACTAGAGAGGAAGGCCTCTGGGCCAACAATTTTAAGAGAAGAATGAACAATTGAGTAGTGAGATAGTGAGCCCAGATTTGCTTTCTTATTATAAAAAACAACCAAAATAATTCTCAAGCTTTCTAAATCACCTTCTCCAAAACTTTTTCTAAAAGTTGCAATTTTTCTTTTAATCATCTCTTTCTTTCCATTCTCTTTTTCATAAAAAACGAACACAATTCCTTGTTTCTAAACGATTCACTGAAAAGCTTCTATCGCATCCCTCCTTGTGGACACGACCCGTTAGCCACAAGCTACACGGTAAATTCTTAAACTCATTGATTGTTCTTTCTTTTAGCAATCAAGGGATAACACAAGTAAGGAGGGTTTATAGCTAGGTGGTCTATCTCAACCACAAACAACTTCTTCCACAAAATAAAGATCCTAATAGATAGGATAGAATGATATGACTCAAGTGTGGAAAAACAAAGAGTTTGAAAATCAAAAACTCAAAGAAAAACTCTAGGGAATAACTCTAGATAGAATTGAAAGTGAAGATCAAACCAATTCCCAAAGAATTTCTTTTCAAATGATTTTCCAACCCTTTTAAAAACAAGATAAAGATCGAATCTTTAAGTACTAAAAACTCTTTAAAAACTTGCTAGAAGATGTAAATTTTGCTCTAAAAATTCTTACTTAAAACACCCGAGAGATGGGTATATAAAGGCTCAAAACAGATTTGCCCGTTGGCTGCTGACTAGGCCAGAATTGGCCTTCTGGTCGACCGGCCGGTCGACGGGCCAACGGTCAAATTTTTGACCGTTGAGCCTTCCGGTCGACCGCCCGGTCAACCGGGCTCTGAACCAGAGAGCAACGGCTCTCTGGCCGGTCGACGGGTAACCCGAGAGTGGGTTGCCTTCAGTCGGTTGACCGCTTGGTCGACCAGCCCAAGGGGCTGGCTGCGTGCACGTTCTTGTGCACGTCCGGTCGACCGGTCGGTCGATCGCCAGAGCCTGGCAGGGGTTTTAAGGGATCAGAAAACTAGGTTTTTAATTGCCAAATAAATCTCATAAAATCTCTAAAAATTCACAAAAATAGTTTCAGTATAATACTTCGATAAACAAACATGTGTGAAAAAATTCAACACATATTTCAAACAATTTGAACCATTTTTGTGACTTAGAAATTTTACCGAAAACCAAAATCTGTATTTTCCAAAACTTGGATTTTGAATTGAAAAATCGTTTTGTCCAAAACTCATCCAAATACAAAAACATGATATGAAACAACATTTAGGCATGTAGTATATGGATATAATCCATTATATGTATAAAGATATATATCAATATTTTTGACACATAAATCCAAAAATAAGTTTTTGTTAAAACACCAAAAACTCCAAACTCATGACATAGACTATCAAACTAAGTTTGTTTAAATAGATGAAGCATACATGTATATAGAACAAATCTAATATACATTAAACCATGTGAACTTGTTGATTCTATCTATTCATGAAAACCAAGATCGGTTAAATCAAAAACCGAAAAAACAATAAACATGAAACTTTAAATAAGTGTGTGTGTTGTGAACTTGAGCATATCACACTATCTAACTTTACAATGGATCTAAAACATAAACTAAACTATGTACCAAAGTCTTCTTGTAGAGCGCCGTCTCCAAGTCGACTCGATCTAAACCGTGATCCACCGAGCTTGACTCCAACGAGTGCTAGATATGAACTTTGACGCTCGGGCTCTTGAATCACCATGTGAAAGCTCCAAAACATCTTTGTTGAAGCTAATCACCTTCTAATATCTTGGTTAAGTATCTGAAACTAAACATCACAAGATTATTCGTAAACATAACTACATGAGTTAATCATCATCGAAACTAGAGTGGAAGGCCTTTGGGCCAACAGAATCCATAGGGACGGGAGGCGATAGAAGCATTAACAGTTTATGTTCACGTCAGTTGTTAACAATTCTTCTTTGTTTAAAGAATAAGAAAAAGTAAAAGAAAAGGAAAGAAATCCAGAAAGTGATAGGTGGAGAAGGCGATGAAAACGAAAGTGTGAAAATAAAAGATAAGTGGTTTTAAAAACAAAAAGAAGATGAAACAAAGGTGAACTAAGAAGTGGTGAAAACAACAATGGGAAAATAATAAAAGGGTTTTGAAATTGAATTTTAAAACAAAGTAAAAAGAAGAAGGAAAACTATGAAAGAAAACTCATGGTTACTAACTGCTAATTGCTCCACTAACCATACCAACCTCTTAGTGATAGTTGCCTCACATGGATCCTTGGCCATCACTAGTCCTTGGTTTCAAGAGACGATACAAAGCATGGCTCATAAGATTGTTCTTCGACATTCAAACAACACATCCATACCACATAACAAGTTGCAAGTTACTATTAAATCATCAAAATCGGTAAGAGGTGAGCATGAAATAAAGAAGACATTGCAAGTTAGTAAGTTAGTGGGTTAGATGTTAGAAATGTTAGAATGTTAGAATCCATCATCAAGAGCCATCAATGGCTCTTACAAGAGCAAAGCCTTGTAGAGGCTATTAGATTCATGTAGATTATCAAGTAAATGGTTAGATGACTAGTGGTTAGTAGTTAGATTGCCATGAGAAGAAAGATTTGCTAAGCATCATGTAGAAGATGGAGAACATTACAATGGAGAAGAAAGGAGACAACTTTACATAGATTGTCACCATCTATTATATCAATCTCTCTCTTTCTCTCTCTGAATCTCTCAGCCCTAATACATGATCTAAAAATGAAATAAAAATACAAAAGAAAGAAGAAAAACCCTAACTACACTACACTAAAAAGATAGAAAACCTAGCCTATTTTTCAATCTGCTTGCGTTTCGGGCCTCTGCAGGAGTATATATAGGCAAACTGGGATTCTAGAAGACAAGACAAGGCCATGCGTCAAAAATCGACGCGTGGTTCTCCTATATGGCCATGGAAACGCGGCCATAGCCGTGTTTTCACGACAAAACTAGGGACTTTAGTCCCTGATTTTGGCGAGCGTGTTCCCGTCGCTTCTAGGACCTTCTTGGTATACTTGGATTCGGGTATATTAGTCTGGATCTTCATCTGACGTGCACAAGGGTCTAGGATCAATATATCTTCTACAAGATCTCTTGCTTGGCCTCCAAGAAATGCAGATTTAATTACCCAAAAAATGGGTTTAATTAAGCTCTATTATCCTTTTGCCCCTAGACTCTTGATTTATCTGCAAAGTAGACCAAAACACAATTAGAAATGATATATTGCTCATAAATCGGTAGGAAAATGCGATATAATAATGCATAATTGTAGACTAATCAATGATCAAGCAGAAAGTAAAATAGATTCTTGTATAGGTTTAACTTAGGTTTTTCTTTCTCTTTTGATGTAAAATTTTCTTTATGTAACTGAGAGGAGAGAAGAATTTCATGGAGGAATGAGAAAGGTGCTTGTACTGTGAGTGACATCGGTGTAAGTATTCATCTTTTCTTTCATGGTTATTTAATCAAATCGAAAGATACTTTTTCTTCTTTATTCTTGTTTTCATTCATTTCCTCTTTTGGTTTTTGATGAGTATCTAAGCAAATCTAATAACATCGGTAAAGCCTTTTTGTGTATTTGCTACTGATATTTCATGATGATGATCTCCTCCTCAACATTCTGTATCATTTCATTCTTATTCATCTTGATGATGTAATGTGAATGGAGAGTGAGCTCGATCTTACAGATTATGCGTTGATCGCCTCTGAAGCAAGGTAAACGTGCTAACAATCCATTGTAAGTCATCAACCAAAGAAGGTAAACGTGCCAACGATCTTATGGATTATGCATTGATTCTATATAATTTCTTTGTAAAAATCCATTTTCTAACTTCTCTGCCTTCTCAAGCTTCTTAACTTAATTATAACTCTTTTTTTTCATTTTTTTCAAGAACTAAAGGAAGAACTTTAACTATTTCAAGTGAACTAAAGAGAACATATAAAAAAATTCCATCGCTAGTCCCCCCTTGTGGGTCACGACCCGTATAGTTACTTGCTATAGCGGTAGTATTGAGAACTTACACATATTCTATTCTTAAAGTTCTGAAATTCTGTATTTTCTGTTCGCAAGTTTCAACTTAATCACAATGCTTTGATTTATTATCATCACTCATTGCATAATATTTTTGGTGGTAGGAGGATTGGAAGGATGGAAGGCTTTTTATGCATATTGTTATACGTTGTTATATATTTCATATGTGCATTCATATGACTTGCTTATAATTTCCATTTCATTATGATAGTCATATTGATTACTTGCACTTGATAGATAAGCATAACTTGAGGGGGAGCTTTTCTAAAGCTCTTTCCTATCATTTATTTTAAATAACTCATATATTTGTCATCATCAATAAGGGGGAGATTGTTGACCCAAAGGCTACAATCACCGGTTTCTTGTTTTAATGATAACAAAATATTTGAAGTTATTTAATACTAATCAAGTTCAAATATTTAGTGTGCTTCAGGGTTCTCGTAGATCTTATGTGTTTCTTCCTAAAAAGGAAGATGTTTATGATTCAAAGACACTCAAGCATGAAATTGAAGCTCAAATATCGCTTGTGGAGAAGCCCGCTTGAAGACCTTGTAGTCGCTTAGAACCTTTTAAGAAATTAGTGTGTTAAAGTGTATAACATAGAATTGATATCAAAGAGTAACACACACATAAAAATACACATTTTCAAAAATACAATTTATTTTGTATTGGTGTTTTGACATGCTTGGTCATGATACATGTTCCATATTTTTCAAAAATTTATAACTTAGTTTAGAACTTGTATCTCCTTGTCCATACATAAATTTCCGCCTTCAAAACCCATACAAAATTATGTAGAAAATTTTTAAGTTTTCAAAAACAGATCTAGTATCACTTTCAGGCCAGGTCGGTCGACCGAACTCCTGGCAAGGGGCCGTGCACGTTAACGGTCGACCGCATGGTCAACCGCTAACCCTTGCGATCGACCGTTCGGTCGACTAAGTGGCATCCCTTTGGCCTCAGATAGATCCGGTCGACTGGAGCCAACGGCTCTTTTTTTTGTTTGAGCTGTCGGTCGATGGCCGGTCGACCGACAGGCTGCCAGATGGGCAATAACGACTAGTTTTTGAATCTATTTTGTCTTTTCTGTTTCCAACGGGTATATTCTGATTTTATGGGTCATAATTCATCCCTAGTGAGCTGGTAAACCTCTCTTATAGGTTTTATGAGTTGTTATATAAATGGGTCATTAAGTTTGAGTTGGACAACAGGTTTTTAGCCATATACTTTGAACTTCAAGTTTGTTTCAAAAGAGAACAAGTTTTCTAGCTTCCCTTCTTTAAGTTTAATCTTTTCAAAACTATTTTCAGTTGGTTTTCAAGCTCTCAAATTCTTTCTAACTGAATTTCTGCTCTCACAAACTCCTTGAGCTTCATTTCTTATTTACTCTATAGGAAGTTGTAAGAGAGAGTGTTTGTGATCTTATTTGGTCACCAAGAGCTTTGTAAGCTCATAGCTTTGTGCTACCTCTTGTGTAAAGGGTTGAGTGGTGGAGTTGTGTACTGCAGTCTTGTGTAGATCAAATTGTAATTCCTTACTATAAGGTCTCTTTGTGGAAGATCCCTTAGTGGATAGTGAAATCCTTCATAGTGTGAAGGCGGGGACATAGAGCGGTGGCTTGAATCTCGGAACAAATTCTTTGTTTTTGCGATTGCTTATGTCTTGCTCTCTATTGCTTTTCATTATTCATACTTGTGTGGTTATTCATCTGCATACTATTATTGCTTTCATTTCATCACTTTCACTATCGGTCTTTACTCATCTCAACAAGGATGCAATTGAGTACCTTAACTCATAATCTAGAGGAATTAAGAGGAGAAGTTCTAAAGCCCTTCACAGAAAATTCAGCTTCAATTCTTATTTTGAGTAACCGATTTACGTCATTCATCATGAGAAGTTTTTAACTTGTATTTGATTAGCATAACACCAATTTACCCCCCTCTAGGTGTATTTCATGAATAAGTAATAATAGTAATACAAGATATGAACAACCAGAATTGAGTTGAGAGATAGCAAACGCAAACACAAGAATATGTTTCGAGATTTGAGCCACTTGCTCTACGTCCCTGCCTTCACCTGGTGAAGGATTTTTACTATCTCCACAAAGAATATATTCCAATTCTCTACACAAGAAGAGGCATAAAACCAATGTACAAAGCAAATCACCTCTACATAAGAAAAAAGACACAAAGCCAATACTTCTCTACACAAGAGAAGGGCACAAAGACAACTGCGCAAAGCAAACTAAAGGTTATAATCTTGGTGACCACAATACAAGATTTTAAAGGATAGTTTTTGCAATGATAGCTCAAGCTTGTGAGAAAACAAATATTTTAGAAAAGAAGCTCTTTACAAAACAATTGGGAAAACTTATATGAAGATATAGAAACTTGAAGAACAAAACTTAAAATTTCCAATAACTTGTTTTCTTTCAATTTCTAAAACTTTAAAACACTTAAAAAACTTTTCTTAAAGATAGGATTTGAAGCTAAAAAACTTATTTAAAAACTTTGTAGAAAGTAGGCAAGAAGACACTAGAAAAATGGTTGCAAAACTCTTGAAAAACTCTTGTAAAAATCCCAAGTTTAAACCCCTATTTATAAGCCAAAATAAAATATAGCTGTTGGGCTTAAACCCGAGCCAAATTTCCCTTGTGGTCGACCGAGGGTTCGACTGCCCAATGAATAGATTTCTAGCTGTTGGGGTTACTGGTCGACCGGATTATCGACCACAACCAACATCTACAGAGCAAAGCTCTCAGGCGGCTGACTGACCAGTTTACCGGTAACAAACAGATAGTACTAAGTCTACAATGACCGATTGGTCGACCGACATGCACAACACTTAGGCATGTGCATATCCAATCGACTGGGCTCAGCCCATAAACATATATTTATGTATTTTAAATTTTTTTAATTCCTATTAAATCTCAATAAATTCTTAAAAAATAAGTTCATGAAAATATAATATAGCCCAAATATATATGATCAAGAATCACAACATATTGCAAATATATGAACTTGTTTTTGAGATAAAGAATTTCAATCTTAAAAATAAAATCATATTTATCAAAACTAAAATTTTAAATGGACATCTAGTTTTTCCAAAACTTGTATAAATAAAAAAACAAGTTATTGAAACTCAATTGAAGTACAATGTGTGTGTGGTTAGAATCCAATACAAATATAAAACAATATGAACTTGTTTTTGAAGAAATCTATTCATAAATCAAAAATGGTTAAATCGAAAATCAAAACTCTTGTTCTTGAAAATTAAAATCAAACTTTTGTGTGTGTAAGTGTATAAACTTGAGTAATCAAAACTAATCTATTCTATACAAATTTTCTAAACACTTACAAATTCTAAACACAAGTCTTCTTGTAAATCTTCTTCTCCAAGTAGATTTGATCCAAACTTGATTCTTTTGAGCTAAACTCATTCTTGAGTTCTTGATATGATTTTATATTTGAGCTCTTGAATCAACACATGTTAGCTTCAAAAATTGACTTCGAATTTTCGTTGAAGGTAAACACCAACTAAGATCTTGAATGAATAACTGAAACTTAAATAACACAAAATCATTAGTACTATAACTACATGAGTTAATCATCATGAAAATTAGAGGGATGGGCCTTTAGACCAACAATCTCTCTCTTTTTGATGATAATAATACTCATGGAGTTATATATGCATAGATTAAAGATAAGCTTTGTAAAAGCTCCCCTTAATTCATGCATAGCATAAAACATATAGATATTCAGTGTAAACTCATGAAAAAACAACAAATATAAACATATATGCATAAACACAAACATAACATGTATATATAAAGTCTAAAATTTTCTCCTTTTCTGTAAATTCATCAATAAAGGGGTAAAGAAAACAAAGTAAATATATATGTGATATAAAATGTATGAAGAGGAGAGAGGCTAAGTTAATTCCTCCTACATACATGCATTACATGGAGAAGTGATGACTAAACCCTACTCACATAAGCATAATATATAATGTATAGATGGAGATGTTAAGCTCTCCTATACACGTACACGATATAGAGAAAAGAGGTCAAGTTCTTCTTTATATAATATACTTATCATAAATTTACATATAGAAGAGACGTTAAGTTAACTCCCCTTGCATATAGGCAATATATGTCAAAAATAAATTTTGAAACAATTGAAATTTGATTTTCTAAAACAATACCAATTGTAAATACCAAAATTTTGAAATCAATTGTAAACAAACACCAATACCAAATTTAAATAAATACCAATTGTAAATTTTGGATAAATTATATACCAATGAGAATTAATATAAAAGCATGCAAAGAATGTTAATGGAAAATGTAGCATGATAATCAAAAGAAATATCAATTGAATTCGAATGGATAAATATGAATACTAGTTAGCAAATCAACTTGAATATAGATACCAAATGTAATAATCGATACCAATTGAAAATATGAATATTTGCTAAAAGAAAATATTTTTTCAAAAAGGATGGGTATAAGATACCAATTAAATTTTAAATCAAAGAATTTCTTCCCCTTTTGAAACAATTACAAAACCAATGCATAAGCCTTTTTTAAAAAAAATAATACCAATTTGAAATGAACATAAGCTTAGTATTAAATAATTTTGCTATAAAAATATGTATGAATATTGTTAAATTTGCACAATCAATCATGTATATATGTATGTGTACCAATTGAAATATCATTCACAATTTAAAGCATATATATAAATAAACAAGAATAAGTAAATAAAAATCAAATATCATGTGAATCATGTGTATAACTTATTGAAATCACCAACCTACATGCACATGTTAAAGTAATAGTTATTTAAGCATATACAAGGAATGATCACGCAACCAACCTCTAAAAAGGGGTGGCATTTTCAAAAACGAATAATTTGAAAATAGTTGAAATCAATTTGAAAATACAACAAAGTGAAGAATAAAAGAACTAATTTAAAATAGTTTTGAAAACTAGTTCAAAATTCTTCAAATATGAAAATATTCATATACATCTCATGAAACATAGTAATTACATAAGAATTATCACTCAAAATCTATATAGCATGCACATGCTCATGAATGAATTGTAAGGAGAAAAATTCATTAGCAATTACATGAGTAAACATAAGGTGAGTGCACAAAACTCTTGTAAATAGCATTTTCATGAAAGTAAACAATTTTGTACAAATTCAATACTCATATGAGTTCTTTTTCAAAATTTGACACATAGAAAACTTCATTTATAAAAATATGAAAATACAAATCAAGGAAATTCTTTTCACCAAAAGATGTCAAGATTAGTGGAAGCAATTAACTCAAATCATCAAATATATCCACTAACATGATATTCAATAAGCACATTGATAATGACAAATATGTGTGTGTGTGTGTGTGTGTTTGTGTGCGCGCGCGCGCGCTTTAGTTTTGATGAAACTTACATATATTCAGAAGTTTGTCAAAAATATTGCCATTATCAATATAAGATCTTTTGTTGTGGCACGATAGACAGGTAATCTTAGGGCTTTAAGATATGAACTCAATTTGATTTTTCACTTATCAATGTTACTAACATCAAACTTAGGTAGGGCAAGAAAGTCCATGAGTGTGTGTAAATAGGTATAGTAATTAGCAAATAAGAATCACTCCTCGGTGGTTAAACCGAATATCAGGAGCATTAGCTCAATACCAATTGAAAGTTCATCTAGAAGGAGGTGAATAGGTGAAGTACTAATCAAATGAAAATTTTTAAAACTTTATGGCAATAAAAACTAAACACACAAAAAATAACAAAGAGTTAAGTCGGATTCCTAATTAAGAGTCCTAAAACTTCTCCTCAAGATTCCTCTTTTATAAGAGTTGAGGTGCTTTAATAGCTCTCTTAGGTCAAAACAAGTATAAGAGCAACATCAAGCATGTATGAATAAGCAATAATAGTAATGCAAGATATAAACAAGTAGAGTTGAGTTGAGAGATAACAAATACAAATACAAAGATAAGTTTTGAGGTTCGAGTCACTTACTCTATATCCCCGTCTTCACCGTGTGAAGGATTTCCATTATCTCTGTAAAGAATACACTCCAATCCTCCACACAAGAGGAGACACAAAACCAATGGACAAAGCAAATCTCATCTACACATGAGGGAGGGCACAAAGCCAATACTTTTCTATACAAGAGGAGGGCACAAAGTCAAATGAACAAGGCAAATTAGAGGTTACAATTCTTGGTGACCACAAAGATCACAAACAGAGAATCTCATAATACAAGATCATAAAGGATAGACTATGCAATGATAGGCAGGAAATGAAGCTCTTTAGAAAATAATTGAAAAAACTTCTATGAAGATATGTATAAAAACTTGAAGAACAAAACTTGAATTTCCAATTAACTTGTTTTCTTTGATTTTTCAAAACTTTGAAACACTTGAA
Organism: Agave tequilana; assembly: GCA_038442645.1. NCBI lineage: Eukaryota > Viridiplantae > Streptophyta > Magnoliopsida > Asparagales > Asparagaceae > Agave > Agave tequilana. The sequence continues at coordinate 99,282 of JAVJIF010016571.1, forward strand.
AATGTTCACTTAAAAATATGGATTTGAAGCTCAACAAACTTATTTAAAAACTCTGTAGAAAGTAGGCAAGATTCACTAGAAAACTGGTGATAAAACTCTTGAAAAAATCTTGTAAAATCTCAAGTTTAAACCCTATTTATAAGCCAAAACAAAATAAAGCTGTTAGGCTTAAACCCAGGCTAGACTGGCCTCACAGTCGATCGGGTGGTCGGCCACCCAATGACTAAAATTTTAACCGTTGGGGTTACCAGTCGACTGTGGGGTCGATCGTACCTAACATCCGGAGAACAAAACTCTCTGGTGGTCAACTAACCAGTTGATTGGAAACAAATAGAGTACTGAGTCTACAACGGTCGACCGATCAGTCGACCGATATGCACAACACTTAGGCATGTACATATCCAGTCGCCTGGACGGTTGACCTGGCTCAGCGCAAAAACATATATTTATGTATTTTTAAATATTCTTTTTAAATCTAATTAAATTCCAATAAATCTCAATATATACTACAAAAATAAGTTCATGAAAATACAATATAACACAAATATGTGCAATAAAAAATCACCCCATATTGCAAACATGTTTAACTTATTTTTGAGATAAAGAATTTCAATCTTAAAAAAACAAATATATTTTCAAAAAACTAAACTTTTAAATGGAAATCTAATTTTTCCAAAACTTGTATAAATAAAAAAATAAGTTATTGAAACTTAATTGAAGCACAATGTTTGTGGATAGAATCCAATACGCATATACAATAATATGAACTTGTTTTTGATAAAATCTATTTATGAAACTAAAAAAACGGGTTAAACCGAAAATCATAACTCTTGTTCTTGAAAAACAACATCAAAAGTTGTGTGTGTAAATTTATAAGCTTGAGCAATCAAAACTAATCTATTCTATACAAATCTTCTAAACACTTACAAACTCTAGACATAAGTCTTTTTATAAGATCTTGTCCAAGTAGATTTGATCCAAACTTGATTCCTTCGAGTTAGACTTCTTGTTGAGTTTTGATATGATCTTTATGTTTTAGCTCTTGAATCAACACCATAGACTGTCTAAAAAATCAATGAAGACAAAAACATCAAACACATACCTCAAGCCGACACGAGGGTGGCGTTTCAACCCTAAGTGCAATTTGACACTACATCAACGCGGAGGTCATACTCTAACAAACGCGAGGGTCATTTTCTATGCCCAATGTGATGGTCGTGATTCAGACGCGTGACTGAGTAGTATTACATCTCAATTTCAACGCGAGCCTGCGAGCTCCGCATTTCAACTCAAACGCGAGCCTGCGAGCATCGGGTTTTAACTTCAACACGAGCCTACGTGCTTTGCATTCCAACAGAGATGCAAGCCTGTAAGCTCCGCGTCTAACAATTGAACGAGGTCCGCGTCCAGTGTGAGACTCGCATTCTTCTGCAACTGAATCCTATTATGGGTTAATTAACACCCACATAAACTAAAAGTTATTATAGAGAATTTTTGGGGGACAATTCTACCCTGAGAAACCTTACAAATAGCTATGAAAGCTATGAAGAAGGGGCTTGGCTAGGTGGAGATCTTTACCTTTCAAATAGCCAGAAAGGAGAGGAGAAAACACATTCACCTGCTCATTTCTTTGGTTCAGATTATTGGCTTTCATAGCTTCAAGATGTTTAAGGAAGTGAGAAGAGAGAGATCCTTCTAGAGGGAAAACTTTACAATTTGCTGCGTTCAAGTAGAGTTCATTTATCTCTTTGAGAGCAACAACAAAAAGATCCAAAGTTAAGCTTCTGATTCGGTTCGTTAAGACTCTCTCCACTGCTACGAAAAACCCAGCTTTAAATAAAGAGGAGATCCACTCAAATCCTGCTCTCTTTTTTAATCGGAATTGTCCTATTGTAATCTTTCATCCGATCAATAAACTTTGCAATTGAAAATTTTTGACCAAACAAAAAATGGCGACTCTGCTAGGGACATCTTTCTCAACCGACAAGAAGGCCATAACGTAAGCCGATCTCAAGCTTCTCGGGTCCACGGTTGAATCTCTTGTTGTTGAATTTGACCAAGAGAAGTATGAACAACTTCTCTCCTCGGGCTCCATTAGCCCTAAGGCCATGGGGAAATACTGCAATGTCTTTATGGAGACTCGCTCTCAAGTTTCTTCGGAGACTTCTCAAAGAAGAACTTCTTTGAAAGTTAACCGGGTGCTTGTCAATAAAGCAAACGGTCTGAACTCTCTAGAGGCTCCGACAGCCCCCGTGGAACCAACATTGTTTACATCAATGTCTCTCAAGAGACCTGTGCCATGACCTATGGTCAGTACAGTGGCAGAGACTAATCTCGTCGCCACTGTCTTCTCAAGGCTCTGTAAATCTAGGTCATCGAGGGTTCCAACAACCCACGCGAACCAACTGGAATGTTGATTGTTGACGAAGGCGTCACGCTCGTCATCAGCAAGCAGAAGAAGCTACTGGAACTGAACTCTGTACTACTAGCACCAAATGCGAGACCCATGTCTCTATCCCCAAACGCGAGGTCCGCGTTTCACTGCAAAAATAGGAGACTCGCGTTCAGCCTATGGCTATACCAAAACACGAGATCCGCGTTTATCTTCAAAAACACGAGACCCGCGTTTAGCTAAAGCCCACGCCAGAACGCGACCTTGGCGTTTCAATTCCAAAATGCCTGACTCGCGTTCAGAAGTAGAGTCTACTCAAACGTGACCTTTGCGTTTTAACACTAGAGATGCAAGATCCGCCCCCAGCCCCAAGTGGCCAAGAACAATGCTGAACTAGGAAACTCTCACCCCTAATGGGTTTGAAATTAGTTCTTCAGATATCCCGACAACAGATCTGAGAGACTATTTGATAAGAAAGCCGAGTGTCCATCAAATCGCTCCCCAATGCTGCTGTGAGCAACTCATCATGATAGTGCTCTCCGAGTGCCACTGTAGCTCTTATACGAGCAAACCATCGGTCTTCAACTGGTTGTCAGTGCCTCTAGCTTATAACTCAGCCAAGAGGCATCGCTCCCACCAAAAGTCATTCTCTGATGTTGATTGCCCAGAGGTAACTTCTAACATGGTGGGGCGTGTACCACACCAAGCAAGTCCAATGGGAAGCAACTAGCTATTAATTCTAAGGAGTGGGTGCTGAACGATCTCTGAGCTTGAAAATATAGTGATCAAGTCTGAAGGGATCTACTAGTATATTGGGATCCACACTAGAATAATTACCCCAGTCGACTATAATATTTTGGCAAGGGGGATTGAGGTGAACGATGAGCACTCTACCGTCGTAGAATCCCAGTCTTCGAACTCCTATGAAGGGAAGGAATCCTTCACGTATATGGTTGGTACTCCTGAGGAGGTGGCCAGAATGTTCGAGGAATAGTCCTGAGTACAACAAGCACAACACGAGATGCTACAAGCCCAGCAGCTCTATCAGTGAATTGAAGCAGATGATAACTCTTTTGCTCAAAGAGTCTGAAGACCAAAGCTTCTTCCAGCAAAGGCATAGGCAAAGAGAAGGAGGATTGAACTCTACTTCTGAAGAATCTATCGGTGCTAAAACTCCCAAATCTTTATCTGAAGAGAAAGAGAACTCAAATAGAAGCATGGACCACTATCTTAAGCGAATGACCGAGCTTGAGAATCGCCTCGAGGCCATTGCACACCGAGGTGACTTTCAAGAAGTGGAGGTAGCCTGACCATACTCGGTCGAGTAGGATGCCACTCCCTACCCTCTCAGATTCAAGGCACTAACATTGCATACCTTCGATGGTAAGGGGTCACCGAACCAACACATATACTACTTCAAATTTCAAACTGGGAATGTAGTATCAAACAATGCTATCATGGCTCGTTTGTTCATTGGCACCCTCAAGGGGATAGCCTTTGAATGGTTCATGAAACTACCTGTTGGCTCTATCAAAACTTGAGCTGACCAAGAGAAAGCTAATTCTGCCTCGCTTCTGTCAAGATGATACAGAGATATCGGTGCGACTTTCCTTACAACAAAGCAAAAGAAAGGAGAGTCCATTAAGACATTTGTAGAGAGAATTTAGAGTATGACGCTTGATAGGTAGTGAAAAATGCATAATTGTCATCATATATACCATCACATTTGCACATTATTCATATTATAATGCACATTTATTAATATTTCGTTATTTAATGTGTGCAGGCCTCGAATTATATTTTAATAAGAAATAAAGCTTAAAGAGCCCAAAAGCCCAGATCCAAGCCCATATTTGAAGCCCAAGAGTAAAAGTGCAATTATCAATTGTCAAAGTGCAAATACAAAAGGGCTAAAGTTGCAAATATCAAGAAGAGGGAAGGATAGACTTCTATTCAACCCTAAACACTTGCAGATGAGGATAAAAGTCAAAGAGAGTGCAAAGATAAAAATTCAAAGAATTCGGATTCAGACTGTATAGGTTTAGTATTCAGATCATAACTTTTGCTACAGATATGCAAATCCGATGATGCAAGATGCTCCAGAAAGAAGACTTGAAGTCCTACAACTCTTATGTTGATCAAACTTTCCAATTCAGTCTGTAGATAAGCTAATTTTGGCGATCAACATGATAACAAGTTGCAGGACAGATTTAAACTTCTATGGATAAGTGCCACAAGTCTGGAGATAAGATTTTTTGGGAGAGTTGTACCGGGACTCTACCTCCTTCTGCACCTATAAATACCCCTGCAGATGCAACACAGAGAGCACACAGTAAAATCCAGCGTCCAGCAAAGGGCCAAAGTTAGGGTTTTTAGGGTTTTTCTCTTTCTTCTAGGTTAGATTTTCTTTTTATTTTCAAGAGAGGGAGATGGCTATGTTGAGGGTGACACTGATGTATGCTTCTCTTCTCCATTGTATCAAGTAATGAAGGTAATTTTTATTTTTATTTATGTCATTGCTTTACTTTTCTTTTGTTTTCTTTTTGTTTTCTACTTTATTTCTGTTGATCTTGATGAGCATGCAAGCGATTACCGAACCACAAGTATAACAAATTTTGGTGGTGCCAACGATATTCCATGAAGATGTTCTCCTCCTCGAGGCGTATCAATTCATACTTGCCCAAGGCTTGATGATCTAATGTGAACAGCGGACTGAGATTGATCCCTGGTTTATGCGTTAAACGCCTCCGAAATAAGGTAGAAAGTGTTAGGTTTTCACATATTTTCTCCAACAAGGTTAGTTTTCTTTTCTTTTCTTTTATTCTATTTTTTGTAGATTAAATCACATCTCCCAATTCTTTCTTTTCCGATTCATTGTAAATACCACCTTCTTTCTAACATAACTAATATTCTCGTATTAATAACTAAAAAAAAAGGAGATAACTTGCTTAACGCTTCCATCGCAGTCCCTCCCTGAGGATCACGACCCGCATAGCCTTGCTACAGCGGATTAGAATTGAGAACTTGCACATCCTATTCTAAAACTAAAATACTACATTTTGTGTGCAGGAAATCTCTCAGTCAACAAAATTGGCGCCGTTGCCGGGGAGGGACGGTAAGTTTATCTCTAAAACAAAAATTTAATTTTTAACTAATTCTTTATTCTTTTCTGTTTGCAGGTTTGGAGAATAGGAAACAGAAAACATAGCAGCAGCAGTGGACATATTGCTATTCTGTGTCTCTGCCCTCGAAGGCAGAGCACCAGAACCTACTGTTTTACCGCGGATCCGCGGCCAGAGCCGCGGAAACGCGGCAACAGTAGAGAACTACTGATTGATATTTTGCAGGTTGCTGCAAATTGTAAATTCTGTTTACTGCTCTGTTTATTTTGTTCTGTGATATACCTGTAAATTGCTAATAATCAACAGTAAGTTATTGGTTGTTAAAAATAAAAATTGATAGACGTTTGCATATTAGGCACGTGTCTTTTCAATTATTTTTATTTACTGTTGAAGAGTGCTGGAGGAGCAAGGTAAGTACGCATTGCATGTAGAATAGGACTCATCTCTTGGTTATCTGCTTTGAGTGAATTCTATCTATTTATCTTGTACACTTGCACTAATTCATCTTAAGGGCATAACCCATTAACAAGATAAGGTGGGGATTCATCACCGTCCTTAGCCCAAAAATCATATCCCAAGCACTCACTAACCCAAGCCTAACTAAAAAAAGAGTAGACGTTGGCCCTAGGGACATCTCGGACTCAATAGGAGATTATCCTAAGGGGGAACAGTGCTGGAAGTTGACTCTTGCCAAATCAGTGTCTAGGAAAGGGATTGAGGGCGAAAGCCGAAGATTGGTGGTTATTTAATTAAGGACGTCTTTGACGGAAAACCTCCACACTCTTGCCCTGACCTGGCTGATTAACTCGTGGTCAAAATCTGCACCCGACCTCCCGTGGACAGTCTAACCAGTTAGGAGTCGTCTAGGTCATAGGTCTACCCTAACTTAGGATAGAATTTTTTTTATTTTTGTTTGTTTATTGTTTGTTTTGTTTGTGTTGGTGTGATATGGCATATAATAATAATTTTTCAACTTTAATCCATATTACACACCTAACTATTTTCGGATATTACCAACCCGGCGGCATATCATAACTTTGACCAATCTAGTGTGCCGGAATGGTCTTATCCGAATAATTATAACCCATTCCCCCCATCTTATGACCATGATTTCATACTTTCAACTCGTCACAGAGTTCATGGGGTTTCGAGTCCCCCGAGTCCAATTTTCAACCGACTTGTCCTCAGTCTCCACCCAGTCCACATTCTTTCAATAAGTCATACTTAGATCCACCCAGTCAGAATAGACTACCATCTATCGGGGAAATGATAAGTATGCATGAGTCCAAACAACAATTACCATCAATCGGAGAAATGATTATGCGTGAGTCCACCGACTCACAATTTCATCACGATTACACTTCATCCTTTCAAGTCCAATCAAAACACGATGCACCTATCAACTATGAAGGGATGCTTGTAGCCATGACTCAGGCTAGATTAGCCGTGATCGTGATATAGATATGATGGTTTAATCTTTACGTTCTCACCGTTCGGCCATTTCTGATATCATTGACCACTCTCGTAGAGCCGACGAACCAAGTTTCTTTGGACAACAAGATTCTACTTCAGTGCCATCATTTGAACTTGCTGAAACTCCAATTGTTGATAATTTGGCAAGTTTTTCCTTCCTGAAATAGAACTTGAACATGAATATGATCATGATCTCCCACTTGATGATTCAATTTACTTCCTGATTCAATAATGACTCCAGTGTCTCCACCTGATTTCATTTCCCGAGTCAACATTGGATCCTGTTCCAATTCATCATGATATTGAGTCACCTATAATTGATGATCATATTGAACTTGACCAATTGTGCAATTTTGAAAGTCCCATGGATAAATTGGCAAGTTCTGATTTTTATAACATTGAACCCAATGAGATATGTGACCTAGATTTTCAAATCTGTGATCAAGTTCAAATTCCCGAATCATTATTGACTCCTATTTTGTTACCGACTTAGGTAATCTTTTTAGAGTCAGTTTTGATTCCCACACCTATCATTCCTGAACTTGAATCACCAACATTGAGTCACATGCCATTGTGGGAAGATGATTGTGGATTTGAGCTTAAACTTATTGATTTGGACCCACTTCCTGAACTTAACCCGACTCCTGAGCCCTTACTTGATTTGAGCTTCTTCCCTGAGTCGGTATTCGTTCCCGCACCTATAATATCCAAGTCAATAATTCCATCTTTTCATACTCCATTTTGGGACAAGGAGGTTGACACAATTGACTCTGAAAAAAACTAATTATGAATTATGAAAATTTGATGGGTGAAAATTTTAAAAAATGATTATACATATATTTTAGTGGGTTATAGACGAAAAATTTCTGGTGGGTTTCACCAACTACTACATTATCTTGATTGGGTAGCAACGCTTGGCCAATTAGACCACCACCGGAACCACCCCCTAAGTAATTTTCTGCCTTTCCTTGTTCTGTTTCATGCATATATGCATTCATTCATACATTGAGGACAATGCATGAGATAAGTGTGGGGGTGGGCTTACTAACATACTAACATAGGTAGAAACTAACAAAAAAATTTGCTAAAAAAAAAAAAAATCTGAAAAAAAAAATTTTTAAAAAAAAAATGTTATAAAAGGAATATTTTGACTTATTTTTTGAAAGAAACTAAGTTAGTTTTAAGGATTAGAAAAATCATGATTAGGATTTCTAAAAACTTGGTCAAAATAAATAAATTGTTTAATTTTTAGGTATAGGAGAAGAAATTGAATAATAATTAGTCTTGATTTTTACCTTAATGAAGTATGCATACTAAATGCATATCTAGGATTCTAGACAAAAACCTTGTGCCTCATAAAAAAAAAAAAATTAATATCACCAATTAAGCTGGATACATGTGCCTCAAGAAGCATAAGTATTCACGCTAAAGGTGAGTTCTAAATAAAAATAAAGTCCTTAGTTTTGTGGCCTAATTCATTCGAATTTGAGTCCGCGGGGTTGTTTTCTCACCTGGTGCCCTAAAGCCGACCGGTTGGGAGCCACCGACTTTAAGTTCGCTACATGGGTGGATTAGAAAGCCTAAGAAAAACTGAGAAATATTATACATGTATTAACACATCTATTAGTCAATTAGTTAGGTATGAGGGCCTCAAGAAGCCTTGATACTTACACGAAAGAAAATTAGATGAGTTATACATGCCAAAAAAAAAAAAAATTTATTAACACATCTATAGTCGATTAGTTAGGTATGAGGGCCTCAAGAAGCCTTTATACTTACACGAAAGAAAATTAGATGATGTTATAAAAATAATAAAAGGCATGAGAGTCCAAGTTAAGGAATTGCTAGTAAAAACATAAGGATGCATATGATTTTTGGTACGAAAAAGACTATATTAGAAATTCAATTTAATTCTTACCTAAAATGGAAAACAATTAACTTTATTAAGACTAAGTTTAAAGAATGAATAAAAATGAGGATCCTAAAACTTATAGACTACTTAGTCTCTTCAAATATAAGTCAAATATTTTCTTTTTTTGGATTTTGTGGGTGTAATCCGCTGAAAACTCTCACGAGACAACACTCGTCCTCTAGGGTAACCTAAGGGTTAACGGCTTGTTGCACATGCTAAGTGCAACCGTGATTCCTACGAAAGTGAGTTAGCTAGGTTAGA